>LIEC01000118.1:0-17309 GCA_001925005.1 Drosera capensis
GAGATGATTCTTGATATACAGACGATTTAGACTTTGCTACAGTTCTTGCAGTAAAAGATGACCTTTCAATGATATGTGTCAATCTGACATCTCAAAGAGCCTACCTCAGACTTCTGGCTGCAGTCTGGGGTGTCATCCGAACATCAGATGTACCACTATATAGTAGGTCTTGAGGAAAATCTACAGATGGTGGGTTTGCCCTAGTTTGCACCATTCCAAATGAAGAAGGTGGTGAAAACTCGACGTTTAGTGGGCTTTGACCTTGTTGTCCAAATGGAGTGTCACTTATTAGATGCTTATTGATTTCTTCAAGAAAGATGCCTTTGGGAGCATTGTCTACTGTGGTCTGCTATTCTATTTATAGTTGGTTTGTTTTCAGATATTTGTCTTCAACTATGGTGATTTCATCAATCTGAGTAGAAATGAGATCAAGTGTTATAACTTGTGTGAATTCTGCTTTCCTTGTAGTTTGTAGGTAGTCTGCAGGAACGTCTTCTGCGGTAACCTTTGTTGTATCCCTAATTGATTATGCGGTTGGGAATCCCTCCTTTGTTGGTGATTCCTCTGCTATTGTTTCCTTCTGTACTGTTGATTTTCATATAGGTGACTCTGGTGCAGGGGATTCGAAAGTAGGTGACTCTGCTGTTGGAGACTCAGTTGTAGGTGACCCTAGTGCTGGCTCTCCTGCAACAGATGGTTCTATTGTTGATTATTCCTGGATCCCTTCTTCAGCTACTTCATCAATGATGTCATCATCATAATGGCCTTCTAGTTGTGGGATTTCATCATCATCGTCATCATCTTCTGAAGGTTGTACTTTACCGACTGTTTGCCTTACGAGATAATCATAAATATCTAAAGTCGCTGCCCTGACATGCTTGTCTACCAGCCTCTTCGGTTCAACTTCCACTTCAGTAATGTTCACAAATTCGACATGTTGTTAATGTGCCTGTCTATACCTCCTTGTCTTGAGTGTTGAGTCCTTGACTTCCACAACTTCACTGAATAAGCTGTAAGGTTCAGTTGGTGTCTTTTTCTTGTTAGCTTCCCTTTTCTGAATTTGGACAAGTTGATAGATTTCTTCCTCTGTCATGCGATCAACTTCTCCAATCTCTGTCTTGGAGCCATCTGGGTTTATCTTGTATCTTGTGGTTAGTCCTGACGGGACGAGCTTTGGCCTTGTAGCCTTGGTTGTCCTCTTGAGTGAAAGATTGTGTTATTTGATGAACTTCTGGATTATTTCTTCCTTTTGAGCCTTGCCTAGCATTTTATCAGTCTTGGCTCTGTGTTCTTGGACTTTTTTTTGTATAGTTTGGATCTTATACAGAGCTTTTATAATCTCCTCTTACTCTGGAGATTGTGTGACTGTGGTTGTTGTTGTGGCCCAAGTCTCTGACGAGTTGAGGGACAATCTTCTTCAATCATGGACAGATCCATTCCAACATTGGAAATTGGAATGATCACAGTTGTGAAGGGTTTAGTTGTAGCAGACCTGATTGTCTCTGCGTTTGCAGTAGAGGTGTCCTGAAATTGTCCAGTCTGCATTATTCTGAGTTTGGCATCAATAGCCTCTATCTTCTTTCTTATATATCCTTGTGCACTGAGCTTCTATCTGAGTTGAGCTTGTGGTCCTTCCCTGATCTCTTGATAGCTTTTTTGAACTTCCAATATGACATTTTGAAGATTTTCATCGACACCAGTGTTCAGATACTTCAGTACTATATTGGCATCATGAAGTGTAGCAAGCTCTGGTTCCTTTGGCGATAGGGTTCTTGAGGATGACCCCTTAATTGTTTGCCTTGACTACTCTTCTGTAGATACAGACTATGCTTCCAATTCCATCTCAGTCGGCTCTGTAGTAGGGTGATTTGTAGAACAAGTCTTCTTCATTTTCTTTATTCTAACGGGTTGTGCCTTGCTGATTACCTTCTTTTTGGCCTTCTCAGATTTCTTCACAGGTTGGTCTACAGCCTTCGCAACAGTAAGCCTTAGTGCTGGCTTCTTTGAGAATCTGATATGCTGCTTGCCTATCATCCTTACATCAATTTGCTTAGCCATAGTCCATGACCTTCCTACTTTGTAGGACAACTTCAGTTTTTCTCTTATGATAATACTGATGACCTTTCTAAACAGAGGCTGTTTTGCTTCCACAGCCTTGGCAAATTGATACATGAACAGTTTTTCCCAGTTGAGTTTGTGCTTGGTAAGAATTGCACGCATAATCTCCTGTGCTTGGTAACAATTGCACACATAATCTCCTGTTGTTCAGATATGATATGATCTTTGGAGAATTCTTTGGATTAGATCAACCTTTTCACGAAGTCTGTAAGCAGCTTGTACTCTTTAGACAAATACTTCTTCATCGTTCGAATGTCTTCCTTCTATCAGCTCTTCGCTGAGCATGGCATGCCTTCTATCAGCTACTACAGAAGGTGGGATGCTTCTTGGCCCTTCATTTGAGACTTTGAAATACTGCTGGAGGTATATGTGATGAATTGGTGGTCGTCTGTAACCTTCGCCTTCTCGATGAAGTTTAGTACTTCTTCATCGTAGATTCTATTGGTTTTCTAACAAAATCTTGAATCAGCTCAGATATTTCCTTTACTTCGTCTGATTCGTTTCTCAATGTCTCGAAATTGAGAACAACACCTGTATGCAACTCAACCTTCTTCGTTGGGCTTCGTTGCTCTTGTGATGTGTCGTTTTTGGGAAGTGTTGGATCGGATGTTGGCCATTTTTCAGTGAAATTGAGAGAGTTTCTAAATTATGAGAGCGAATTGAAAGAGCTTACGAACTTAGGGTTTTGCAATTGAGCTTTACAGTAGAGCACAATAGCAAGAGAGAAAATGAGAGTAAAATGTCTTCCTGAGCCTTGACTAGGTTACTATTGATCTCTTTGTATGTTAGATTGTAATTCTCTTTTAGATTTACAATCAGCTCAAGATTCTCTTTATTTTCCCATGAGAGGGAAATAAACCTTTCAGAGGTTTCTTGAAGTGCTTCCTTCAATTCCTCTAGAGTGACATTTGAATTAGAGAAATCAAATACTTATTGTTTGTCTTCATTTTTTTCCATGAGATAGAGCTGAACATTTGAGATCGTTTCTTCATCATCAGAGTCGGTCTCACTCCAACTCTTAGCAGCATAGGCTTTGCTATTTTCCTTTCTACCAAGCTTCCCCTTGCTGTATTCTTCATACTGTCATACTCTGAACCTTAAACCTCTTACCCAACCTCAGCAACCATCCCTGTTGAACTCCATTCTGATGCACCTTAGTCTGCACTCAAATCTGATGCAATCCATGCATTGCTATGTGGTCCTCATCTATAGGTTCAATCCTAGATCATAAAGTATTTACAGATCTTTTGTTGCTCATGCATGTGTTAGTTTCTTAGTCAAAATTCTCTATAGTAGTTTGCATTTGGTGGCTCACACAATGCTTTCCATCTATAGCCGTCTGTTCTCCAACATCTGACCTAAACTGCAGCTACCTACCTAATTTCCAGCCTAAGAACAGTAAGAGCATCATGGCTAATACTCCTTTGTTTTGTTCATCAATTTCTATATAAGTGGAGGGATTGCACATTCCTATCAAATGTTTTTCAATATAATCTGAAAACAACATCACACACCTTTGGAACATAGCAGAAGTATTACACAATACGAATGGTACTCTGCGATAAGCAAATTTACCAAAGGGATATATAAAAGTAGTCTTGCTTTGATCTTCTGGTGCAATTACATTCTGATTATACCTAGAGTATCCATCAAGAAAGAAGTAATGCAAGCGGCCTGCAAGACGCTCTAGCATTTGGTCTATTAATGACAGAGGAAAATGATCTTTTCTACTGAAGGCGTTTAATTTACATTAATCCATGCACATCCTCTAACCAATTTGAACACTTGTCGCCATCATCCCTCCATAAGGAGAGAAAAGGATAATCAAACCCCCTTTTTTAGGAACTATTTTGAACTAGACTCACCCATTCTGAATGGGTAATTTGATAGATGACTCCCTCATCAAGTAATTTAAGGATCTTTTTCTTAACAACTTCCATCATCGAAGGATTGAGTCGACGTTGTGTCTCCCTAGATTGTTTTGATTTCTCTTCGAGGAGAATTCTATGCATACATGTTGAAGGACTAATATCTTTGATATCAGCTATAGTCTAATCTATAGCAGTTTTGTTTTCTCGAAGGACTTCAAGTAGTTGTTCTTCATGTTACTCCTGGAGCTCATTCGAAATAATTACTAGTAAAGTCTCTCCCTTGTCTAGATAGGCGTATTTTAGATACAATGGAATATCCTTGAGCTCTAAAATAGGAGGGGTAATAGTAGATGGTTGCATACTCTCATATGTGGTAGGTAATGAGAGAGTATTAGGTTGATATTGGTATTCAAAAATTTCATATATTTTCCGCTTAAAGTCATCGAGCGTGTCATCAAAGAAACTTTCCTTATCATTTGGGATTTCGTACAATTCTTGTTCCATGGCATCTAGAGCTTGGAGGAACTTTTCGTTGTTCAAAGCAAAGAGCTCTTTAATAAACTCTTCAATAGTATCGATTGCATAAATTGAAGCAACATTTTCAAATGGATACTTTATTGCATCATATATATTGAAATTGATTATCTCACCATCAAATTCCATTGATAATGTGGTATCGTGCATATCGATTCTTGCATGAGCTGCTTAAGGAAAGGTTTTTCCAACAAAATCAAAGTCGAAGATTATGATCCATCCTCCATACAAAGGACATAAAAATTCACAGGAAAGATCAATTCATTGACCTTTACTAGTACATCTTCTACAAGGCCTTCTAGACATGCTGTGAACCTATCTGCTAATTAAATAACAATACTTGTTATTTTAAGTGGTCCAAGATTAAGTGCATTGTCAATCTACAATGTCATTATATTTATGGATGCACACAAATCAAGAATATACCCAGAGATTATAGAGTTCCCAATAGTGCATGGGATTGTGAACATACCAGGATCTTTTACTTTAGTTGGGAGTTTCGTTTGTAACAAAGTAGAAATATTTTCTCATAACGTGACCCTTTCATCTCCTTTAAGATTCCTCTTATTTGTGCAATGTTTTTTGAGGAACTTAACATATCGTGAAATTTTTTGAGGAACTTAGAAGAAACATTTATGGTTTTGATTCTTATTATGCTCAAAGGAATTCTTCTGATGTGAGTAAGAGTAATATTAAGTTTAAGTTTGTCAAAAGAGTATAGATTCCTAAAGAAACTATAGAAAATGCTTATAAGTTCAAGAATAATAATGGTATTAAGAAAATGTAAATTCCTAAGTCTTTGATTTTTGTTGATAAGAATTATGGTTCACTTGAAGCAATGTAACGTTATCGAGCCAATGACGTTAAACAACGGCGCTCCTTGAGAAGTAACCCAGGCATCGTTTAGTTTAGTTTCGATTAGTTAATAGAGTCCTTTCTAGCTTAAAAATCCCTTATTTGAATTTTCTTGTTTAAAAATCATTCCAAGGTTATTCAAAGTTACTTTTCACCCTAACATGTCTTAAATTTTGTATATTAAGTATTCCTATGGAGTTTAGACCTTAAAATAATTTATTGGATTGAAAATAACGAATATAACATGATTTCCTTATGGTCACAATCGTGACTATCGTATGAAAAATAGCATTGACCAATTTTATGTCTGTCACAATCTTGATGGGGTTTGTCACGATCATGACGGGGGTTATTTATTATCCAAATATTATTTTTCCATTGTTAGTATTTATGATATCCTATGGTATGTCCATGATAGCTTATTACACCTTAAAGTGACTTGTTTATCATATGTTTTGTGGTTATTTAATGAATATGATTTTTATTTAATTATCATTTCTTTTCAAATATATTCTCCTCATAGTTTATGTTTATTTAATTTCTTTTGATAATTTTGTGGTTTAATCTTATCTTATAGATTATTATCTAATTTAAGCTAGGGAGGAGGGGGTGTAGTTAATTGGTTAAATTACTTAATAGATTATTACCATATAAGAAATCAATGATAAGATTTTAGCTTATGAGATATGATGGGTTAATATTGTATATTGATTATGCTAATATATTGTTTTCACTGGTGAAATTAATTGATTGATGATATAATCTGATTTAATCTTACTTGATATGGATTATTTGTGCCCACTATTTATTTTATATTATCTTATCTTATTTAAATTGATTATTTCCATGAGTTAGCATATCTAATGATTGTTTCTTTTTCATATATATGTGATTTTTTTCTATTCTATTTCATTCATTCAGTTTCATAATTTCTTGTGGTGAGAGAGAGATACTTATTCTTTTCCATGCTGGAGTCTTGTTTGTGTTTCAATTTCAGCAAAGATGGTGTCAAACAATTTCAATAACAATCAAAATCAAGAAAGGCCTCCTCTTTGGATTCAAAATGATAATGCGACACTGAATAGGATGGAGCAAAAGTAAGATGAAATGATCTTAAAGATGATTGAGATGTCAATTAAAATAGAAGGAATACTACATCTATTGGTGGATGTTTCTGATTATGTTAAATTCCAAAAGTAATAGACAATTTGTATGAGAGATTCATAGATTGTATGTGTCCGAGGGACACATTGCAAACGAACAATGATTATATCAAACATATTTCGTCTTCGTGCGCTCACTTTTTATCATATTGAGGACAATGTTTAGTTTAGGTTTGGAGGTATGGTTAGTTAGATTAGGTTAGATTAGTTAATTGTTTATTTATGTTATTTTTAAATAAAATCTATGAAAATTTTGATTTAAGCAACATTCATTTTTATTTTCAAATTATTTTTTTACAAAAATTCATTCAAAGAAAATGTCAAAAAGATTTAAAAATACATAAAGTTGTTGTTTTGAGTATCTTGTTTTCTAAATCATAGTCTGAGCAATGTAATACGATGATTTTATGTCTTTATGATTATTACACTAGTACATGTAGTATGAAGTACTCTATCCACACGTGCAATAATGCGCGGGAGGAAAAATGTATGAGTTGTATGATAAAAGAAAGAAATATGATTTTAACTTTATAACTAATATAGGAGTGACAATGTAGTATTAGATATAAGTCATCTTAATTGTCGAAAATTTTGCAAATGAAATATTATCACCCCTAAATTTTCTTTTTTAATATATGTTATTAGCTCTACATTTATTTTCATTAATTGATTGACATTTAGTATCAATCGAAAATATGATAGGTATTTGAACTAAATCTTTAACTCTTGAAATTCAATAGGATTATATAGAATGAGCAATAAATCTTATTCAAATAATCTTTTCTTTAATTTGGCTATTCGTAGTATATATTTTCTAATTTATTAATATTTAATCATAATTATCAGATGAAAAATTTAACAATCAAGATTAAAAAGATCTCAAGTGGAGACAGAGTTACATCTATTTTCTTAGTATATAGCATAGATATCATTGTTTGAGGAAGTCATGAGTCCTTGTCAATGTTATTGTTTTTCTATTTCATGAATAAATTGATTTCTGTTTGCGAAAAACCTTTAGTATGAACATTTCGTTGAAGACTTTTAATATATAATAGTTTTGTGGGATTCTCTCTAAACCTTTAGTTTGACTAACTCAGGAGGATGTGCACAAAAAACATAACATCAACTTATTAAAAAAAGGTAATGCTGATCACACATATTTGAGAAAAAGCTTAAAACAAATGTGGGGAGCTTTCCTATTATATGCATTGAAAAGATGTTCCCAAAGGAACCAACTAGAAATGTGAAAAATAAAACTTCTCAAAGTTATATGTTCGATTGCACCAATGTGCTATACAATAAAAAATAAATGTGGTAAATCAGAGAAACAATAACTACGAGAATGAGAGAAGTGCTAGTGAGAAAACCATTAGAAGTGGTGGACATGTCTCTGAAAAAGCTAAAGGATAAAAGTTTTATGGGTGACAGCCACCACGAAGTGGTCTAGCCTTAACAAGCTATGATTTCAAAAGTTTTTCTTCTCACGGGTGATAGCCAACTCAAGAAGTAGTCGAACCCTAACGAGCCTAAAGATTTTTAAATGTTTTTATTTTTATGAAAAACTAAATGGTTTTCGGATTATAGGCGACTTTGTGGTGATGTCCGTTTGATATATGTTAGTGTACTTGATTGTTTGGCATATTGATTACTTTATTTCTTAACTATGGTTATTTTTCTTTAGTTTTTCAAAGTTTTCGTTTCTGTCTTTATTTCCTTTGTTCTTAGTTTTTGCTTAGGGACAAGTAAAAGATTTGGTTTGGGAGACTTTGATGAGTATGAATATACTCATAGTTTTCTAGGTTAATTTCCTTTTTCTTAGTGTGTTTTGAGTCATGTTTCTTATTTTTGTAGTTTAATTTGTATCTTGGACGTTGGTATTGCTCTTTGTATGGAATTTATGCAGATATGGCCGTGTGAAGAGATGTTTTAGCATTCCATAGAAATGATGCAGATTTGGTCGTGTGAAGAGATGTTTTAGCATTCCATAGAAATGATGCTATGTGTTTGATGACTTGATGAAGTTTGGATGCGAATGGATGAAGCTTTTGATGATATTTTGAGTTATGAAAATGTGTTTAATGCATTTGAAAACGTTCGTGATTATTTCGGATCATTTTGAAGCTATTTTGATGACTTCATGAAGTGTCACGATCGCTCCAAACTTGATTTCCCTCGTCACGATCGTAACCATGCCCATCATTATAGGAGCAAACAATTAACCAGAGGCAGTTTTACCCTCGTCACGATCGTAACCATGCCCAGCATGAATGTGACTGTCCTTAGTTGATCCAGAGTAGAAGCAGCACCATGGTCACGATATGTCCAGGCGATTTTCTTCAGATTTCTCTGGATGTTTGTATTTTTCTAAAAATACACTATGTTTCGTTCGTTTTTAGCATCTAGTCTTCGTTCACATCCATCATTTTCAAAATTTTCTTGGATCGAATCTTTAGATTTATTTAACTTTGGATTATTGTTCCCAAGATCTTATTCGTTGGTTTGTAAGTACTTTTTGTTTTTTATATATGCACTTTAGTCATTTGATTCAATCTATATTCGTTATGATGATTGCTATTGTATATTTATCTATGTTTGTGTTGCTTTTCAAGTCAATGAGTGAGTAATTTATTAGTAGAAAGTAATCATAATGACATAAAGTTAAGGGATTATAAGATCTATGTTATTTAGTTATTGAAGTTGATTTATTTTACATGAATGATGTCAAAGATTAGAGTTTTAACATAGTTGATGCATGATTTCATTAGATTGACCACCTAAATGACTTTATACATTGACTAAAACAAGATTAGCTTATGAATGCTTCTAAATTGATCACTTAGATGTGTTGATAGGTTGATATAACTAATTATTCAATCTATATTGGTCATATTAAGTAGTTACTAGATAAGTTATAGACCAAACTATCTTATTATAGTTTCTCTATGATCTTTTGACATATGAATGAGTAGACTAATCTGTGTTGTTATTCTATTCATGTTTGGTATGTTCTTTGATTAATTCAATTGTCTATTTTATCTTATCATGCTATCATGGTATGTAGAGTAGACGAGTAGTTTAGTTATTCAAGCTATCTTGATCATTAGAACTCTAGAGAGCATAATTAAAGATATCCCTTTTATTCCAATCAAATCATTTTTTATTCCAATATTAAACCTTTTAGAAATTAACAGTCATTAATATGCAAATCTTTTATTCATTATCTTTAATTTCGATGATTAATCCCTAAGTTGACTTAGATTAAGAGAATCCTTCTTACGTTAGTTTCTTATAGTTACAACTTAGTCAATCAATTCAATGCAAGTAGTTTAGTTACTTAGTTCATTTTAGTTCTTAATCATTAGTGTTTAATTAGTTTGTAATTTTATTACGAATACCCAACATTTCTGTTTTAGGTTAATAATTAGGAATTCGAATTTGAACGTTAATAATTTTATTACACTCCATCTCTTTGTGGGATCGACTCCTGTTTATTCTATCTATATTAATTTTTTAAGTAAGGACTAATCTGTTGTATGAACGATAACAAATCACACATTTTATTTTTAGAGGTGGTATAAGCATATATGGCATGAGGAATACTCTAGATGATATTATAATCATCACACAAACTATGCAAGTTATGCTTGAGGGCACTAACATGATAAGGAACTTATGAACCTTATTCTTATTCTATTGATCATTTCAGAGATCAATTCACCCGTTATTGATTCAAATTAGTGTAAATTACAAATAGATCATTTTTTGGAACTTATTTACCAATAAGTCACCCTTAACTTCTTAATTACAATTTGGTTTCTCTTTTCTTTTATAAAATAAAAAATAAACAATAAAAACATATCAAATCATTCCATTTTAATTGTTGGCGAATACCAATCATATCTTGTTTCATCCGATGCCTATCAATCAATATGGGAAAAGAATCGGTCTCATTTGGTTTTCAAAAAAAAAAATGATTGCTTGCCACAGACAAAATGATAGGTCTTGCTTGGACAAGAGTTAACTCTTCTGATGAAGAGATTAGAGATCTGATTAGGATATTCGGCAAGGTGAGGGGTGAGAGGTTGAGGATGGTAGTGGCGGTGTTTTTGTGTTTACACAAAGTCATAATATTCGAGGTGCACTGTTCGATGTTTTGTCTTGGAGATCTCAGTTTGGGATTCACTATTTGGTGTGTTTTGTTCAAACACATTGACTTGGAGATGTCAGTATGATAGACGCACTCTTTATACTCGAAATTGTTTAATGTCGAAATCCCCATTGTTTGAGACTTCAAGACGTATTGTCGGCTCCAGTGGATGACGCATTATTGGAAGTACTGTTGGTGACGACGACGACTGCGATGCGATGATGGATAAAGTTGTTCAAGAATTAGATTAGGATTTTATTGTATTTTCTAATATTTTTTGTATGTGTAATTGACTGATAAAATATTTTATTTTCTAAATCAGAAGATGTCAAAATAGAACAAAAGTTATGATGTGACTGATTGGTAAAAAAAAATATTTTGTAAGACCTATTGTTCAATAAGTTTTAAAAAAAATGACCTATTGATAATTATCTCTTCATATTATATCAATACCTTATTTTACATATGATGTTTATCTCTTCATATGATGTGACTTTTTTTTTCACAATATCATATACTTTGTGCTTCAGGCACAAAGTATAGTTGCATCAAAATTTTCGGAACACATTATTATAATACGTACTTTACGAGTATAATGTTGTTGATATGGAATGAAAAGCTTTTATTTCTTTTAAAACATTCCACTCGCAACATTTTGCACATAGAGAGCACTAATGTATTATAATAACCTAAATTTTTTGAATTTAATTAAAGAAAAATAAATAAATTCTCGATATCATTTAAGAGAATTTTAGAGCAAGGTTTTGTCAAGAATACCAAACTTGGCAGAATAGTGGGAATTAGAATTACAAAGCAGGAGAACACAAATTCGAGTCCTGACCATTATGGGATTCAATCACTAAACTGGCTTTGCGATCGAAAATCGGATACAAAAATGCGCAAAAAGCTTGGTCGCTAATTTAGTTTGCGATCGAATCACTTACAAATTAACGATCAAAATTTATACGACAACTAAATTTGCGACCAAAACAAGAATTGTCGCAAATGATTGTAACGACCGAAACAGTCACAAAGTTAACGATCGAATCGCTCGCGAAAGCTTATCCCTATGAGGCCTCTTTTAGCCATTTGGCGACCAATTCGATGCTCAAACCTGTTTCATAAATCACATAAGAATTGGTACATCGCATTCTCTACTAAATACATAAAAATGCACATATGATTTCCATCCATTACAGTACCAACAATCCCAACACCAACCTCCACACAACCAACATCAACCAAACAACAAATTACATATCTTTACGAAACAATTAACATATCCAGAATTTACATCAAAGTTATCCATCCGGCTAATGTATCGTCAAACACATGAAAATTTCAATATCAAAATAAACAATCTAAAGTTGAGTGATCTGCTCTCTAGGAGCTGAAGGTGATGATGGATCGTGGGATCGTTGGGGCGACGATCAAAACCTTTAATCCCGCATTGTTGCATCATCTACGACATCTTTGTCGTTTGGGCCTTCACACTAGCCATCTCCTCGTCTAACGTCTTTATCTTGGTGCCATCGATTGACGATGAAACTTTGCTGGCCAAGGAACGCAATTCCGTGGGACAGTACAGCGAGGAGTTTGAGCTGAGACCATAAAGATATCCTTTATTGCATCCAGCTACCTCTAGATATGCCTGACTATTGAAGACGTGCTCCTCCTTCGGAATCAGTTGAGTGCTGGGCTCCTACATGGCTAAGAAATTATCCAACATCACGGCCCAACGAACTCTATACTTTGCCTGTTTCATAAGAAAAACAATTTTAAAAAAGTGAATTATTCCATTTTAAAAAACCTTAAATAAGTTTAAAACGAGTATTGGATCGAAAGAAAACAACTATGAATAAAAAATTAAGTTACAGATACCCCCTTGGCTCTGTCATCATAGAGCTCGATCTCATCACTCGAGATCGACACCGGACCTTTCTTCTTATGCATGTGCTCGAATACCTCATACTCATCCAGCATCCTCTTCAACTTCTCAGCCTATAAAGTATTTTGATGAATATTAAAAATTAAAATTTTTATATCAAATAATAGACAACCTAAAAGTAAACATCAAAAAAATATTTTAAAAAGTTATTTACCCGTTACTTCGTCACATTAAACGTGGATACACTTTCTTGTGTGAGTTTCGCTTCCCTTTTATTGTTGTTTTCTCATACTTGTTATGTTCGATCTTAAAACTCCATAGAGTTCCACTTGATATTCAACGCCCCAAGGGGCGTTTCATCAATCCAAGTGATAATCTCCCCCTTCTTAACCTTCAACTTCATCTTGCATATGATGTCCTTGCACCTAATCCTTGTCTTCGTCTCCCACTCTCCCTCACAAGCTCTATGATCTCGTGCCTCCACTAATAAAGATCCTACACATATTTGAAAAAAAATAGCATTTAAGTTTCAACTAACTAAAATCTATTTTTTTTTAAATGAAAAAGTCAAGAACTCTACTTGCTCTAAAAATAACCAACATCTTCTCCCTCGCCCACGAAGACACGTTCTTCCAACATGTCCATGCCTTCTGATTAAAGCTCTCAAAAAAGATAGAGCAACTGGCCAACACGCTATGATCATGAAACCTGAAACAAAAATAATTGTTAATAAAACATATATAGATATAAAAAATAAATCAAATCTTAAAAAACATAGAAGTTAAGGTTATATTTTAAAGCTTAAACTAAATTTCAATATCATAGTCCATCTGGATCTAACTCCTGTCGAAGCCTGCCACCTCCGACATACTCAGTAATGCTCCTCTCAGTGAGCTGATGAATGTGATGAAGGCGAATGAGGGGAGATAGATTGTCGAGCAACATTCAATCCAAAACTTATTACTATGAATAGAAATAAAAATAATTATATGGCTTTTATGAAAAGATCTGCATCTATTATACATTTAACCTGTTGGTGATATGGAAGGACATAGTATAGGTGATATGGAGGGACGATCAAGAGCATATGAGAAATCAGGTTAAAGGCTTCTGCTCCTCAATATATTCATCTCATCATGAAATTAATGAAAATCATATTTATTCAAGGAAAAAGATCATCAATTGACTTCTTACCTCGACCCCGGCCTCGGCCTCTAGAACCTCTACCGCCTATATTTAATCAAAAAATTATTACAACAACAAATTGAACCAAAAACAATTATATGACTATTGTGAAAAGATATACATCAATTATATATTTATCTCTGTCATTACTAGTCGAACTCAATCCCCTAAGAAACTTCTTTGCAGAAATCTACATGAACAGAAAACATTTGGAAAATGTAAATACTAGCAAGAGAAGTAATATACTTTTCACATTTTGACTTTTCCGATTCATCGTCTTCTTCCTCTGTTGTCTTTTCATCTTCTTCTATATGATCTTCATCCTCATTCTCTTCAACATTCTCTTCATCCTTGTCCTCTTCTTCTTCCATCATATCTTCATCATCATTGTTAAACTTAGGGGACATCATGAGACTGGTGTATCATCCATATCTTCATGAAAAGTTACCTCTTCGTGTTGAGTATCAATCATCCCTCGGGATTTCATCCTAAAAGCAGTCCACCATTGAGTTCTGGTAATGAGAATTGGGTGTGGAGCATAACACTTTTGCAAAGCTTGATTTTCTAAGATGAATGGATCATAGCCCCCTTGGTATCTCTTTGTTTTATCAATCTCAACCAATAGGTACCTCTTATGCACGTTGATTCCCTTATAAGAGTCAAACCAATCACATGTCAAGAGAATGGTTCCGTATGCTCGTTCGTTCCTAACATATTGCAACTCCACCCTCTTGAAGGATTTCATAGTAATCCTTCTCGCCATCGTCTTTAACACATACACCATAATTATGAGTAGCTTTGGTGGAGTCATGTGCGAAACCGTCAAATAAATACCTATTGATGCAAAATTGAGAATACTTAAACACTTACATGGCTAGTCGAGTTTCAAGGGTACGAATTATCTCATTCGGAACATCGTGTGATAAAACCTGCACTCGATATAAAGGAATCTTTAAAACTTGAATTTTCTCATTTTTTTTTATTGAATAAGCATAAAAAATCACTCTCACATAATTCTGAAACGACATGGCCATGAATCCCCTTGTTTGCTCCATGTTTTCTAACTTGATCTGAAACATTCCCTTCTTATCATGTCTTGCTCAAATAGTCTATAGTCATTATAAAATAACCTCACTGTTATCGAAAAAATCTTCTACCTAAACCAAATGAAGGATACTTTTTGAAAATACTCTTGAAATGACTTCTTATCATCCTTCATGTACTTCGGCTTCATGGACAACCCCGAAGAAAGATTCAACGGAGTCAACCTATTAGTCGAGTACAACGTTTTCGTTATCATGTTACCTTTCGGACAGATAACTTTCAATAGAGTAGCAATGGCATCCGTCGATTGATGAGGTATGTTGTACTCATATTTGATGTTCAACAACCTACACGCGGCCTCCAACTAAGAGAGTTTGCAAACAGGATGATAGGGCTCATGTGTTGTATTGAACATATCAAAGAACTCTCTAGAAGCTGACGGCGGATTGTTCTCAAAATCATTCATGTTCCCTACCATACTCTCGAAATTAACAGCCTCAAAATCATTTGCGATCATGTTGTCATAGGGATTCACCCCATCATTCTGGAGGATTCACTCTACTTCACCTCACCATGAAAATTTCAGATCCAATATTCTAACAAAAAATCAGACTGGTACAAATGCACCCTCACGACATCAGCCAACTGATAATCCTTGTTCCTAAACTTCACACATGGACACTTCAACAATCTAGTATATTTAAACGGTTGATGTTGAAATGCAAAGTTTATAAACATTTTGATATTCCTAGCATAATTCTCACTAAAAAATCTATCATTGTTCATACATCCAAGATCTATCATACATCCATGATAAATTCAAATCCATCATTCTGTCCACAAACAAAGTCAACAAAATCAAATAAATCTAATTCATAACAGTTTTTAGCAATTTAAAAAATTAACTCAAGTACACACTAAATCTATATTACATACACTAAAAATAAATTCACATATTGCAAAGTTATAGTTGCCTATTTTAGAACAAATAACTTCATCTACTCTACATAAACTAGTACAAATACATAATCCATTTTACAACCCATCCAAACCACCATTCCAACCTATCTCATTCCAAAATCAAAGTCAATTCGTAAAATACTCCCCCGAATGGATATACAGTATCGATTCTTTTGAAACAATCAATTTTATCAGGTCAATCCAAATCATCAACTCAACCTAAATCAATCAATTCATAACTATAGAGAGAATAAAATCGACTAAGAGTATATATGTTTTAGAAATAATACATTTCAATACTAGAGTTTGAACCAAAAGAGGGTTAAAATTGATAGCGATTGAAGACACTAAACACTTCCCGCAAACTCCTACTGTCCACAGCAATCGGAATCCGTCAACCAACCACCGTAATCCGACTCTCCATACCACCACTCGAGGTTCTGCTGCTGGGCGATGTCTCTGCTGCTGGGACAACGAACGACGCACGGCGAAGACTATACAAGACGCTGACGAGGAGGAGTAGGGTGGCGACGGGGACGGTAGCAGGCAGAGCAACCACGACGGTGGGGAAAAGTTCTTGGGGGAAAAGAAAATGAGGAAGTAAAAAGATGTCGAGGACTTGTTAAAATCATTTAGCGATCGAAGAGGCCGTCGCGGTCGCCAATTTGCGACCGAAATCAAATCGGTCGCTAAACTCAGTCGCTAAAAGTTATTTGCGGCGGATTTTATAAAAAAGTCACTAATTTTGCGATCGAATCGAGCCCCTACGAACAACTGCTTCCACTAAACCCCTCCCCATTTCTCTTGGTCTAGCAACCACGTCGGAGTCTTCCCATCGTCAGCTGCATCCTGGATGCGGCCACTCCCCTTCCCGTGTCGACAGCTTCGTCGGTACATCCCTTGTCCTGTGCGTGAGGAGCAGAGAAGGGACATGATGGGTTCAGACTTTGGTGTAATTGCATATTGTAATAGTATTTTATCGTGGGATATTTTGAGGTGAAATGACCATAAAATCACGTGTCACGAACTTAATGGTAGAAAATTTTAGGGTGTTACAAAATGATATCTAAACATAAGGTTGAGGAAAGAATAAAATAGATTCTTAGTCATGATGAATCTAGTTGTGTGAACTGAGTGCAGAAATGGGTCAAATTTATGGGTAGTTAGACGTTTATATACCATCGATGAATTAAAATCATAGATCTATTGTATTACTAAGTTTGATACATGAATTAGAGGGTCAACTAATTCATTGGGGACCTATTTCGTATGGATTTGTATTCTGATTTTTTGATTTCTTAATGCTGACCAGAAAATCAAAATTTAGTTTTAACGGAACTCATGTTTTCTCATTTTTATAAAAATATTATTTCACGTTTAACTTCGTTGATTTCTTGTCTTGGTTATATTATACAATCTCTATGTGAGTACTAAATGGTCCCTAAATGAAATTAGTTGTGAATAAGGAATAATACTTGCATTAAAATGAGCCTTAGTGAGCAATAATATGTCTGCGTTGGAACTTTACCGAGATGGAGGGATTG
>LIEC01000119.1:0-12268 GCA_001925005.1 Drosera capensis
TAGTTTTAGATGAAGAAGACGATGAGAGATATCCTAGCAATGACTTTGTTACCAGTGATGGAGGTCGGCTTTTGAGCGATATGTATACAATATATTACCAAAAGGTTGATGGCCCAACAGACAAGTCAACATCAGGAGGTACAAACTCAACTTCCTCATCAAAGTCCGCTAAGGCTGGGGGTGCTTCTGGGTCAAGTTCTAATGATATCACCGACCATGTGTCTCTTCTCGATAGCATTTTACAAGGGGAGCTTCCTTGCGATATGGAGAGGAGTAATCCTACTTATGATATACTTGCATTGTTGCGTGTGTTGGAGGGACTGAATCAGCTTGCCCCTCGTTTGAGAATACAAGCATTGTGTGACAAATTCTCGGAAGGGCTGGTTGCATCCCTTGATGGACTAAATCTTACTGGGGTGAGGATCCCTCCTGAGGAATTTGTGAATAGCAAGCTCACACCAAAATTGGCACGGCAAATACAGGATGCCCTTGCGCTATGCAGTGGCAGTCTTCCTTCATGGTGCTACCAATTGACCAAGACTTGCCCCTTTTTGTTTCCCTTTGAAACTCGGCGACAATTTTTCTACTCAACTGCTTTTGGGTTGTCACGTGCTCTGTACCGGCTTCAGCAACAACAAGGTGCTGATGGTCAGGGATCGGCCAATGATAGAGAGGTCAGGCTTGGGAGATTACAACGACAGAAAGTTCGGGTTTCTAGGAGTCGTATTTTGGATTCTGCTGCCAAAGTCATGGAGATGTATTCCAGTCAGAAGGCTGTTCTTGAAGTGGAATATTTTGGTGAAGTTGGAACTGGATTAGGTCCTACCTTGGAGTTCTACACTCTACTCAGTCACGATCTGCAAAAAGTTGAATTAGGGATGTGGAGGACAAACTCTTGTGATAAAAATTCTATGGAAATCGATGGGTATGATCAAACTGAAGATCTAAAATGTCAAGTTGGTTCTGGATTGAGCTCCGTTTCAGGCAGTGAAAATCTAATTCAATCCCGTCTAGGGTTGTTTCCTCGTCCTTGGCCTCCAAATTCGGATTCTTCTGATGGTAGCAAATTTCACAAAGTGATCGAGTATTTCCGCCTGCTAGGAAGAGTATTGGCCAAAGCTCTTCAAGATGGACGTCTTTTGGATCTCCCATTATCAACAGCTTTCTACAAACTCGTGCTTGGTCAAGTAAGTCATCTGTATGTGTGTTGCTGAGATTGCTCGTTTCATAGATTTTACTTCCATCAGTCAAGAGTTTCTTGAGCTCCTGTGCCTAACACCATATTGTTTTAACCTTTTTTATTTGATTCATTTCATTCTACTATAATTATCTTCTATATTTTCCGATGTCATTCTCCTATAACTGTATTCTAAGGTGCTTATTTTCGGTCCGTAAATCTTTGTTTTTCCTGATGGTGGAAGTTCTTTTTGTTGACTGCAGGAGCTCGATTTATATGATATTGTTTTATTTGATCCTGAGTTTGGAAAAATTTTACAAGAGTTGCAAGCCCTAGTTCGCAGGAAGCAGCATTTGGAATCAACTAGTGGTGATAATACAGAAGCAGTGACCCAGTTACGCTTTCGTGGGGCTCAAGTTGATGACCTCTGTTTGGACTTCACGCTCCCTGGTTACCCTGAGTATGTGTTGAAACCAGGGGAGGAGAATGTAAGGGCAATATAAAAATCTGTATTTTTGCTGATTATAGTAATACTAGGTTTTCTCTATTGTTATCTTACTATGATTTTGAACAGGTCGACATTAACAACTTGGAGGAGTATATATCACTGGTTGTTGATGCTACTGTAAAGAGTGGAATCACCCGACAGGTGGAAGCGTTCAGAGCCGGGTTTAACCAGGTTACTAGCTGTCCGTATTGCCTTCTATACTTGCTCATGAAGTCATGCATACAAATTCCAACCAAAATCTGTCTTTCGTAACCGCAAATGTGTGCATTTCCTGTGATTATGTATGATGCTTAATTCTAAGCTCATGCATACAAACGTTAACCAAAATCTGTCTTCCCTTACCTTAAATGTGGCTTTTCTTGTGGTTCTGTGTGATGCTTGAATCTAACTGTTGATCACATGTCATGCCTCGGGGTTCAGGTGTTCGATATTTCCTCTCTACAAATATTTTCGCCGAACGAATTGGATTGCTTGCTTTGTGGCCGCAGGGAACTGTGGAAGGTACTTTTCTAGTGATCCCTGCTCTTATCTTGTCATGTGATCCCTAGCATAATAATATTTACATAAAATGTGGGTTACTTTCCATTGTTGCAGGCTGAAACATTGGTTGATCACATCAAATTTGACCATGGTTATACTGCCAAGAGTCCTGCCATCATCAATGTACTTGCTTAACTCAATGTCGTCGTTGGTTTTCTACTTATAAGGCATGTTGATCTTTGGCTGATGGTTTGTTTTGCTTGTATGTTATGCATCAGTTGCTTGAAATCATGGGAGAATTTTCACCAGAACAACAAAGGGCTTTTTGTCAATTTGTTACGGGTGCACCCCGTCTCCCTCCTGGTGGTTTAGCTGTGTTAAATCCGAAGTTGACTATTGTGAGAAAGGTATGCATGGAAGCTCCAAGTTTTATGCTTTATTGCCTGTTGAGACAAATCACTTGTCGAGTGCGAATCAGAAAATGTAGATGCTGAGAACTGCCATTGCTAATGGGGTATATTGATGTGTACCTGTTTGTTGCAGCATTCTTCTACTGCTGCGACCAATGCATCTAATGGCACCGTGCCAGCGGAGTCTGCAGATGATGATTTGCCGAGCGTCATGACCTGTGCTAATTACCTTAAGCTACCCCCTTATTCAACCAAGGTATGCCTCATGATATAACTTGAGTCAACAATCTTAGACGTAACTTATGTGCCTTCCCTCCTCGAAAACCCGAATTTCTTAACTATTGGCTCTTCATCATGAGCAGGAAGTCATGTACAAGAAGTTGCTGTATGCTATCAGCGAAGGCCAGGGATCTTTTGATTTGTCATGATATGTCCCATTTAATTACGGGAGTTATTTATGACAGTGTATACAAAGTCCAATCCTGAATTGATCCTGACGAGTTTTGAAGCTGAAGTAACCTAAGTCTCTGCTGTTCAAATAAAGGCAAATGATGAATTCTATATGGAGGAGTCCGAGGCGCCATGGCCAGGATGGTTCTTTATTTTGCATCTTTTGTGTATTGTCAATTTTTTTACACCCCAAACTTGGTTCCCTGCGACTATGGGCGTTGGTTGCTTCAATCGCTGTTGGCTTATATTATATTTTCTGCCATGGGAAAAGTTGTTGGCTTAGTTCGATGTCTGGAGCTGCACATCGCTGGGGTTGGGATGTTGATAGGGGTGCTCCGGTTTTTGTTGGTTCTTGGGGGAACTCTGTACATATGATAATGGTACCTTTTTTGTGTTATTGCCATCTTTATCTTGTTCAGAAAACCAGTAAGTTGCTTGTAATGAATACTTGAGAATAATGAATGATGTTCGACTTCCGATATTTGGTCAAGTGTATGTAGCATACTTTCATTGCATTGCTATGTTTGGTCTTTCATATTGGTTTGAGTTTGTTAACAATCGGCACATCGTTCATTTTGAGTTTGTTTCCGCATGCTTCTCTTGATTATTGTTTGTTGCTTGATAATACTGTGTTATGGTTGGCTGTTGGTGAGAATTGGTACGTTTGTGATGTACTAGAGATGTGTTTTTCTTGAACATCTGGACTCGAATGTGGAGATAGAGGTGAACATCCAGATGCTGGTGTCTGGAAATGATGTTCCGCCCTTCATATACACGAACAACCTAAAACGATATTCCGGGGTGGTCTTTATCCTCTTCCTTATCAAAACTTTGACGTATAATCTACAATTGTTCTGAGATTCTTATCAAAGTTCCATTCTATATCTGATAATATTTCGGATGAGTTCTCTACAATTCGCAGTCGGAAAGTAACTGAGGATAGCAAATTTTACGAGTCAATTTTGCTTCTATTAAATAAAGTGACGTCACAGTTTTTTTCCAAGTCCAAGAGCCAATTATCGTGCACTCGAGCATGGTCAGTTGACCTAGAGAAAGCGAGCCAGTGGTCACCCATCTTGTTGGTTCCCTCGCCGGCCGTCGACGAATATCGCCGACACCAAATCGACACCGTCCGCCGGTGGTTTTCTCGTTCTCAATACATTCTCAATGGCGCCTCCAATCACACCTACGGCTGCAGGATTTCGACGGTGAAGTGCGCGTCAACAGATGTGAATAATGGCTCGAAGAAATCTATCGTTCGATTTGATCTGGTGAGCTCTGCCTCTCTCCCTGAATCTTTGTGTTGGAGATTAGGTCGAACTAGATTGTAGTGAACTCGCACTATCATAATACAATGATTGTTATAATCGAATGCGAGAACGATGCAATTACTGTATAGATAATGGTTGTTCAATTACTATCTTGTTAAGTTTACGGTACACCATTGTTGTCCTGTAGTGATGTGGAGGACCTTGTTTCACAGCATTATAGATATTTCGCGTCTCTTTCGCTTTGGTGTGGAGTATTTGCTTGGGGCTCCGACATGACAGTAAACCTCAGGGAAAATCAGGGTTCTGCCAGCGATGTCAAGTATTGGTGAAAATACATGGACCTAATATTAGTATCAGTTAAGAGTTCCTGGACTTGATAATAGTATCAGTATGATCTTGTAAAAAAAGTGACTTGTAGAGATGTTTAAGTATGTACGGGTAAATCCTAGGCGTGCCTTGGACATGACATCATTTTGCGACGATGGGAAGGACTTTACTAGGCTGCTTATTTTAGCCTTTAGGTCTTGATCTGATTATTGATCTTCTTCTCTTCCAAAGTCTTCTGTTTAAATGAACCTTGTTCTTTTAAAGTGGCTTTAATTACTAGACTTAGCCATCCGATGAGTGATGCCTAGCTGATCTCCGCATGGCTTCATTCCGAGCCTAATTAGTCGAGTTGTCTGCTGGCGAGGTATTGACTTGTTATGAAATTGAGTCTACGCATAATGCGACCAACTTCAAAATTCAGTATATCTTGGGCAAGTATCAAGTGTGTTGAACTCGAGCTGAGTTTCAAGTCTCTCTGTTCATTTTAACTTTTAAGCTCCTGAACCTCATTTGACAAATCAGCATATTAGCATCGTGAGAATCAACCTTTACATGGTGTGAGTGGGATTGTGACTATGGATACCAGTTGGCTTGAGTCGGACTCATTTTGGCTCAATCTGCTTTTCGTCTTTCCTTTTAGATTTTTATCAAAACTCATGAATCTTCAGTTGCTTTTCATCATGTAATGTTACTGTTATTGATCGCTGAGTTAGGGGCTACCATGAGTGACTTGTCAAGTTTTGCGTGCAATGATTTCTTCCTTTGCTCTCATCTCACCCGCCAACACCAAATGGTTAGAGAAGTAGTTCCTCAATCTGATATGATTTAGATGGTCTGGCTATATGTTCATTTAAGTCAATACAAAATCCTCCTATATGACCATGCAGAAAATTGTCTGCCCCTAAACTATACAAGGCTAACAATGCCCAGCGCTTGAACAGATTCAAGCTATAGAGATCAGAAATTGAAAAATAGGTTGTGGTAACTCAGGAGTTGGCAATCGGAAACACTACTCTGTTCATAAAGAACTCTCTTTGTTGTTGTTATTTGTTACCCTTGTGCCACCAGCAGGTAGCCTCTTCGCGGCTCTCTCTTTTTTCTGCATCATGACTGGTCGAGGAGTTGACAAGGCTGTCTTCCGGGATCATGGCGATTTACACTAAGAGCTCTCCGAACTAGGATTCATTTACACTGCCCCTAGTTCATTTTGAAGGAAATCACTTTTAGGCACTGGAGTTACAGGTGCTGCTTAAGTGATCTTGAGCTTTTTCTACTGAATGTGCAAGAAAACTAAGTGAGGTAGCTTGCAAGAATATCTTGATTGTCCAGCACGCCGTTGACAATACTCAATTGGAAGTCAACTAGCCTTCAGATTCCTTGGGATTCAGGATTCCTGAATTTGGAGTTTATATTTTGTACTCTACTAAGTTGACCACCTTGAATTTTCTCTTTATCTTAGTAGTTTCTTTATTTCCCATCCATACTTTCTGTAGTTGATTTAACATTTGAGCTCGTTCAGTGGCTGCAACTGTATCAATGCATAATGATGCTGGCAATTTGTTTTCAGCAGGCAATGCAATAGACTATTTCAGTACCCCAATGTTTCCACATCGTCATAAACCTCAAGCCCAGAACTTGGATAACTGCCGATCATACGAATGGATGGTCGTTGCAGATTTTCACTCTTCATTCGCGATAGAAAAAGGAGGTGTTCCCAAATCGTCATAAACCTCAAGTCCAGAATTTAGATCACTGCCGATCATATGAATGGATGGTCGTTGCAGATTTTCACTCTTCATTTGCGATAGCAAACGGAGATGATTGTTGTCCATTTATCAACTATCGATGTTGAGGGAGTCGCTATTTCGGTGAGTCGTGATTCTCTTGATTCCTGGAGTTAGTTTATAAGGGGAAGTCTATAAGAAGCACTTGTGCTTACAGGGTTGGTGTTGGATTGTCACACAGATAACTGAGATTTCAACTTCGTCCAACATGATTGAGTTTGGACACTGTTTAAACGTTGTTTCATGGAATAGTATTTCAACTCTATTTCGATGTCGCTGAGGTCTAAACAGAAGTATCCTTCATGTGGGTGTCCCTATCAGCAATAATACCTCTGCTACAATTATTACGATTCCTCTTATTAATATGATATTCATTTTCGTTCAAGTTTATTGGTGCGGTGCATTATTGTTTTTCTTGAAGAAGTCATATGTCAACTTTCATCGATGATAATTTTGTCGTATTGTTCATTTTTATTTTTATTTTCGAAACAGACCCATCAATGTGCTGAATGGCTGAGAGATCTCACATGGGAAAGTACAGTAACAACAACAGCCACAGGAGGTAGGTAAAGTTTTCCTATACCTCAACTCAGCTCCTCTTGTTTTTCCTCTCTTTTCTTTCCCATTTCCTTTTCTTTCTTTCCCCTCCCCCACATGAATCCTGGTATATGCCTAAACACATGATATCCACGTGGACCTGAGCTGGATGCCACCTTACCACCAAGATCCTTCCCCAACTAACCAACCAGATAATATAGCATGTACATGTAACTGTCCTTTGGCCATCAGGCAATGAATTCTTTGAATACTGTTGTGGTAATAATGATGCATCACAAATGGTTTTTGTTAGGGTTGTATATACATTTTCTAGTGTCTTTGTTTTTTTATAATAGAAGTTTGGATTTTTGATGGAATCGACTCTTGAACATAGTACCAGAGATGGTGAAGCTAGAGATCAGAAGCTCATATTCAGAGTACCTTGTCATAGTATATATTAGTCTTAAAAGTGGCATGCATTCTCATTGAAGTGGCGTGTTAAGAGAGGAGTAACATTTCTTAGGGTCTTTAGATTCTCGTTTAAATTTGAGATTTTGATAGAATATCCCTAAATAGCAATTGAGATGATGAACGCCTTTGGCAATTGGAGGACATGCCGGTCGAGGATAGAAACCAGAGGGCCAATCACTTTGGGTTGAATTTGAAAATACCTAACTGATTATGACCCTCTTGAGGATTGTATATCTCACTTTTATTCGATGATGAGGATGGAGAGGTGGAAAGTCACGATTAATAAATGCGTGAGCTAATTCGCTTCATCCGTCATATCCTATCTTAATTGTTTAAGATCCATTCGGATAACAAACACCTGAATAGAAGCTTAATGTAGTAATTTTGATAGCTGAGTTTTTATTTGTTTATAGAGTTTTAGAAACGTTACTTCAGAGTAGTTCTCAAGGGAAAAAAGATTAGAAAAGATTGATTTGGGGGCAACTTGTGGATAAGATGAGGCGGGTTTTATGATAGTATATGTGGAGGTGTAGAGATAAGGTAGGTACTCTTGAATAATTTCTTTGATTGGGGACAGATTCAGCATCTTGAAGAACAAAAATGGACCCAATGGACAGTCAGAAATGGTGGAAGTAGGTGAAAAACAACAAAAACAATTATCCCACTTGAAATCTCTTCATTGTTGTTTCTCTTCCTCTATAGGTTGTTTATTCTACTAATCAGTTGTAGAAGACAACAGAGATGACTGTCTAGCGCTTTTTAGAACATTGTTCTAGTCCTTTGAGATCACGGGATGATCATCCTTTTATGAAGCTTATAGTCTGCACATTACATCCTTCTCTAACTGTGTAGTGTTGTCACCGGTGTCTCCTTAACGCGACGATTTATACCATGTACCATTAGGAAGAACTTTTAAGCTATCTTAAGTTGAACATATTGGGTTAAAGTGAGGTGCATCTGCATCATATGGGAGGAGAATAGAAAGGTTCAAACTTCAGACCGTTTGTTCATTGGTTGGGTAACCATAGCCTGAGCAAGATCATGTGCACAAGAATCAGTGAAAGTTAGAAAAAGGGAGATCATATGAATAACCTGACAACAAACATAGTACATGAACATTTAATAGTACATGAACATTTACTTCTGGGTGCTTGTTGGCATCTCTGTACTATAGACTGGCATATAAAAATAAGAGAAAGGGCCAGATTTGAACTGATACCCGAAAGCCCATGGTTTGGTGTGAGCCTGAAACAAAGGTTATCATCATCTTGGGTCCCATTTAAATCAAGTTGATGACAAGATGGGTTTGATAATTCTGTACCAAAACAAGTTGATAGGTAAAGGGTTGGGGGAACAAAAGAACCAGTTTGCTTTGAAGAGAGAAAAATAGCAATTGCATGTGTGGTTGTGGGTAGCAGTTGGCAAAATGGCTGAGTGCATAGCAACAAAAAGATGAGCAAGCATTTCCATCTCTTCCCAAACCCTACCTGTTTCCTGCCCATAACCTGCACAAGGGTTGGCAAGGGCAAAAAAAGCAAAATAGAGGTGGAAGGTGAACCGAATTTTAACATGCACACTCGGTTCCCAAGTGATTCAGTGCTCTTCCAATGTCTGTTTTCCAACATCTGTTTTCTTCATTTGTTATTTTAAGGAGAACCAAGTTCTGTCTCTTGGATCTTACGCAACTGCCATCTTTCGTTCTGTCTTTATGTCGGAAAAACTTGTATCTTAGTCCAACCTCCAGTGTTTTATGAATCCTATCAACTGTTTTTCCTTCGTGCCTTGATGGATTTGGTTCAACCAACTCCTAAAGTATAAGTATCCTATTGGAACTTCATCATCCTTCCATGCTTGAAGCAGGGTACATAGCTAGTAATGTTCCTTTGAAGGTTCCTGTGCACCACAAAAGAGAACAATATGCTCTTTAGGTTGACTGAGTGAATCCAAAGATGGAAAATCTTGATCAGCTATGTGCAGGTAAGATAGATGGATGGGAAGAGGAGTGATGGTCACATGGGGCAAGGAAAGTGGTACAAAAAGGAAAAGATTAGGGGAACATGTTCACAAGCCAGAAAAAGGGTGTTAGTTCCAACTTACATCCATCAATTTACTACAAATTTGAAAGAAATGTTTGTCCATGTAGACTGGCATAAGAAGGATATGAAAATGATGAGCTGGGGTTGAGGGTGTGTCTTTTCAAGGCCTAACTATATTCTTAATTCGAGGCAGTTTCCAACAAACAGATCCTCAGAATTTATACATATACTTATCAGACTATAGAGAAATGGCAGAAATTTCATTACTTTTATATTGTACATATAACTTACTTTCCACCTACCTGAAGGTAACCTACAGTTAATGTCCCCTCTTCAATTATTATATGTTGGTGTTGATATCATCACCGTAGAGAGAGCAGCCCACCCGCCACTCCCCTCGAGCCTTTCTCACCAACTCTCATCCAGAAGCACTTTCTTCTCTCTCTTTCTCTCTCCATTTCTCTCTGCCTCCTCTCTTTCACTTACAGTCAAAAGCCTATATAATCAATCCCACCTCCAATTCCTAAAGGTCTGGCCTTGTCTCTTCATGAAGCTCCTACATAATTTAGATAAACAGTCGCCCATGTTTCCATTTCATATGTTTAATGGTCTTTTCCATCCTGTTTTGTGAAGGAAACAGTTGGAGAAATCAAGCACAATAAGGATATCTGCTTTATAGTTGTAGAACAAGTTATAGTGATTACAGTGGTGTGATGGGTAGGTCTCCTTGTTGTGAGAAGGCTCATACAAACAAAGGTGCCTGGACAAAGGAGGAGGATGATCGACTTATTGCCTACATCAAAGCTCATGGAGAGGGCTGCTGGCGGTCGCTTCCCAAGGCGGCCGGGCTGCTCCGGTGTGGAAAGAGCTGCCGCCTCCGGTGGATCAACTACCTGAGACCTGATCTTAAACGCGGTAACTTCACTGAAGAAGAAGATGAACTCATCGTCAAGTTGCATAGCCTCCTTGGTAACAAGTACCTCCCAATCCCTCCCTTTGCCCCTTTGCCCCTTTGCCCCTTTGCTTTCTTATTTGATAACAAGTTCAGGATTATTTGGAATCATGAGACCAAGTTTGCTTGAATCTCATCGATTAATTACTTGGTGGAAACTTGTGTAGGTGGTCTCTGATAGCGGGACGGTTGCCAGGGCGAACAGACAATGAGATAAAGAACTATTGGAACACCCACATCAAGAGGAAGCTGATGAGCAGAGGGATTGACCCTGTGACTCATAGGCCACTCAACGAGTCATCTACTGCACCAGCAACAACCACAGTGGTTTCGAGTGATGCTACAACAATATCCTTTGCTTCAGCTATTCCCAAGCAAGAACCAATTACACCTATACCAGCCCATCGGACGACTTCATCGGGTCCTTCGGGCTCTAATTACGACAGAAACCCGGCTCGGGAAGCACCGGAGCGGTGCCCGGATTTGAACCTGGAGCTAAGAATCAGCCCTCCTTGTCAGACCCAGCAGCTGGAGCAGTTGAAGACAGGAGGGGGAAGCAGTGGTAACAATATGCTGTGCTTTACATGTAGTTTGGGGTTGCATAACAGGGAGGAGTGTACCTGTAATGTTAAAAGTGTTGGTCCAAGTGATAACAGCACAAGTGTTGGTTATCATGATTTCTTGGGCTTGAGAACAGGTGCTAATTTGGGGTATAGATCAAGCTTGGAGATGAAATGTGACTGAGAAAGGACCCTTTGTTATGGAAAAAGAAAGTCAGGAGACTAACAGAAATCCTGTGCATGGCTCCTGTCTTATTTTTCGTTGTTATCGCGGTTAGAGTGTAACACGATTATTGTTCGGATGATCATGACTCGTGCGATACATACTATCGAAATAACAATCTAGGTGCTTATTCACAGGTTTCTTCTGTTATCTGTTGATTGTTGTGAAGCTTTTGACGAGGTTTTTTCGAAATGGCAAGTCTATGTTTGGTAGGTATACGTGACGAGTGGGAGCTCAATGCGGAGTTGTTGATAGTACAAACATCTGTATTGAATTTCAATGATAGTACTGTCGTTTATGTGACAGTGCAAAGTGTTGATCCGAATGCTATTCAATTCAATTCTGATGACGTGTTCAATGTGAAAATAGTTGTTGCTGCATCGATATGAATAGTAGTACGACTGCAATGTGTTGGGTATGAGCCATGTAGTGTAGCTGCTTCGAGAGTATAGATTTGCTACATCGTGGTGTGGTAGGTGAAGTTAAAGGTCGTGGGGGTGTGAGAGAAATGTATATCTAGACTTGTTGCAATAGTAAATACATTCCATGTGCTTCTAATCTTTCTGGTATCTTAGCATCGTCTTAAGCTCTAAATTTCGTGGAATTTTGTGGTATGTGAACATAGACATTCTCATTGAGAACTTTGATAACAAAGTCTCCTTTTGGATTCGAAAAGAAAAGAAGATGAAATTAAATTTTCATGTTTTGTCCTCTTTTAGAAATTGGCAAGGTTTTGGGTGTCAACGTCGAGATGGGTAATGGAGGATAAGACGTGAGAGGAGGAGAAGAGACGCTGATGTGTTGCCAATTTTCTCCCATTCTGATTGGTGTTTCGTGTTTCTCCCTTTTCTCATCTGTCCCTCTCTTCTTCGCAACCAAAGGAGACACTGATTTCATGTCGTTTAACGTAACAGTAAGGTCAAGTGAACAAAGTATGCATAGTTCCTTATGCAGATGATCAATTAGTATAATTCCTTCGAACATATCCAGTAACCTCGATTCTACTGATCGTTGACGAGTATGACGCTAGAGAATGTCCCAGTAGTCGCTTATGACACATGTGGATGGGATGGTCGACACCT
>LIEC01000121.1:0-75681 GCA_001925005.1 Drosera capensis
TGGAATTAGATATTACTCCCTCCGTCCTAGAATAAATACAACATTTATCTTTTTTGGATGTCCCACAATAATTATAACATAACTTATTTGAAAAGTTATTATCTAAAAAAATATAAAATCAATCAATTTCAATTATAGTACACCCACTATCTTCTCTCACAAGTGTTACAGTAAACCCAACTATCATAAAAAAAATTCTTTCTTTACTAAATTTAAAAAAAAAATTCAACATACACATAAAATCTGTGCGAGTCAATTTGTGACATTTGTTCCGGAACGGGGGAGTATATATGTGCCACCACAAACATTCTTGCACTTAGGATTGATTCTCAAGAATCTTATTCATTAACCTCAATGCGTTGCTCACTCCTTGGTACTCTCTTGCTAATTTGTTGTGAGTGACACCTTCTTCCACTCAAAGTTCTTTTCTAACTCTGTGTCATGGTTCTACATGTCTTTGTCTTGTATTGTTCTCTACAGCTCTCCAATTCTCCATCTTTGTTGTACTATAGTGAAAATCTACTGACTTGTTTCTCTGGACCGTTGTATTAGTTGACGTGAGTCCATAATTGTTGTTTTCAAAACACTGACAATGCTACCTCATGTAGCTCCCTTATTCTGAGGATGACTTCGTACCTTTAAGTTTCGCTGCATCACCTAAACTTAACAAACAAATCTTCCATATCCAATCTTGTCATCGTTCTTCTAACATGGTCTTCCTCATAAATTTTGCATAATTCAAAACTTTCAAACCTAATCCTGTATATCCTAAAGTACAATCATAAGAATATTTTCATTCCTCATAAGTTTCTAAGGAAAAATTGTATTCATCATTAGGTTTTAACTGTACATCTATCATAATCTCTACTAACTTTTCCATCTTCAAATCTCTTTATGAAAACTCTTTAGCTATCATCAACCCCTTTTTTTTATGCTATCACTTTTTTGCAAACAGTGTAACCTAATGGATCAACTTTTGGATTACATTCTCTTTTGTTCAAGACCGTATGATTCAATTAAAAGTACTCACATTATCCCATTAAAAATATAACAATTTGATTGTGCATGAGTTATGACCCTTATTGTGGGACGGTAAAAAAAGGTGTAATATTTTTTCTTTACAAGAAAAGGTGACATTAAAAATCATAACTACTATAGAGGTATTAAATTATTGATCGCTCTATGAAACTATGGGAGAGAGTATTAAAGAGAAGGTTAAGGACAATTTTGAAATCTCTGAAAGTTAGTTTGGTTTCATGCCTGGTGGATCCACTATAGAGACGATTCATCTTTTGAGGAGACTTATGGAACAATCTAAGACTCATCGTAAAGATCTTCACATGGTCTTCATTGATCTAGAGAAGGCTTATGATAGGGTTCCACTTAATGTTTTGTTGAGTTATTTGTGTAATAAAGGATTGCCATCTACTTTTGTGCGAGCGATTACAGATAAATAAGATGGAGCATCGGCTTGCATGAGGACCTCCCAAGGGGTCTTTGAGCAACTTTATTGTCGTGTAGGGCTTAAATAATGGTCTGCTCTTACTCCATTTCTTTTCGCTATAGTTATAAACGAGTTGACACGAGATATTCGGAATGATATATCGCGGTGTATGTTATTTGTAGATGATATTATATCGATTGATGAGACATGAGAAGGAGTTAACTGTAAGTTAGAGATATGACAAGAAAAATTAGGGGCACAGAGTTTAAGGTTAAGTGGGATAAAAATCGAGTACACAGGATATAATTTTGGTGAATCTAGGGAATTTGCTGATGTAGTTGTCCGGATTGGGTTTGAAACTATCCATGCATGACATCCTTCAATATTTGGGATCTATCATCCAAGAGAATGATGAGATTAATGAAGACATTATTCATCATACAAGAGCGGGATGATAGAAGTAGGGAGAAGTTTCAGGAGTGTTATATGACAAGATGATCTCTATGAGATTGAAGGCTGTGTACTATCACAATGTGGTAAGGTCAGCTATGTTATATGAAATAAAGTGTTGGTTTAAAGAAAACTCAAGTGAATAATATGCATGCACAAGAGATGAGGATGTTGAGATGTATGAATGGTGTCTCTTTAAAGGATGGGATTTCCAACGAAAGAATTCGTAGCTGTCTTGAGGTCTTTGCTAGCGAAGATAAGATGTGGGAGGGAAGGTTGAGATAGGTTGGTCATGTTAGAGACCAACGTGCACCAATAAGATGATGCGAATCCGTTGTGATTATGGACAGTCGTTGGGGCAAGAGTTGGACACAGAAACACTAGGATGAAATTATTAGGCAAGACTTGATCTACTGGGACTATTAGAAAACATGACTAATAAAATGTCTACATGGCATAGAAAAATAACAGATGTAGGGTACCTTTAAGGATATTTAGTTAACCTTCGTACAGTAACATTTTGTGTGGTTGTTACTTATTTTATAGTCATCTATATATCCTTTTGCAGTTAATTTGCTCATTATTTATTTTCTTTAGTTTATTTTATTTTATATTTTGTATGTATTACATTCATATTTGCTAATTGTCATTTCTAACTTCATTTATATTGTTGTCTTTGTTGTTGTTATTGTGTCTTTATTTTTTTTTTTTTTTTGGATTAATCTAAAAGGTATTTTGAAAAATAATCTCTTTGTTATTCACAACAAAGATAAAACTATATATATCTCGATCTCCCTTGATCATTTCTTGAGACGAAAAAACTGGGTTATTTTTATTGTATTGTGGAATAATCAAATGTTATTTATGTTAATTTGTTGTGATATAATAGTCGTATAGTTTAAGTTGAAGCTCATCAAAATACATTTTGTATAATATCAAAAATCAAAATATAATATTGTACTTTTTTTATGGGATGAAGTAGCATTCGGCCTTCTTTTTTTTCTTCAATACAAAAATCGATACCGTCATCTTATCTTGAAGCGAGCATACTCGCAGCATGTGCATTGCCAACGCAAGATGAAAGTAGATGACTTGTGAGATTGGTGGATGAAGGCATACCGATGTAAATTAGTATCAATTTGTGTGGAAAAGTTGTCCATAAAAGGTTATGATTTCATTCTTGTTCGGATTTGACGGTTCCTTTCATAGGCGTCTGGAATGAAAATAGGCTATTTGGCTAGAATGACATTACTGATGGAACTAGCTATTCACTTGGAATAGGGAAATCAAACAAGAATTTTTTCATGAGGGGGGCGAAACCAGAATTTTTTCATGAGGGGGGCCGAAATTTTTTAAACTTTATTTTTCCATTTAATACATATCATATAATAATCTAATTTTAACTTTGTCCATAGTTGAAATGCTTACAATATATGCACATTTTTATTATGTTATACATATATTTGCCTTGTAATATTGTATTTTGATTTAAGTTCTCGTGTATCATTAAGTTTATAACTTTAACTCAAAAGGATAAATGAATAAAATATAGAGCATCATAAGTAATGCACATGTTTCTGAAAAAATTAATAATTTAGAAGTTAGATAAATATGAATTTTATTTAGAAAAATAGAAACCAATACACAAAAGAATGCAAGTGAAAACACCATTAATATTTTGAAATGAAACAAAAAAAGACATTTAAGAAAAATAAAGCTTTAGTAACAAAGAAAAAAAGAGAAGAGGGGGGTGAGGGGGTTGTGGGGACTACGGAAGCCAAATGCGAAAATCAGAAAAAGAACAAGAAACCATAATAAAAAATGATTGAAAGAAGAATCAAAATTGTAATGCATTGGATTTGAACCTAGGTCAATCTGTCCACTGCTTGATGTCAAAACCAATCAACCATAGTTTTAAACTTTTACATATAGATGTATAGGCTTGCCGGAATTATGGGAGGGGTAGAGGCCTCCTTGCTCCGCCTAAACCCCCCTCCCCCCTCGATTCCACTCCTGGTCAAACTGGCAAACTTCATTCCCACCCCATTATTCCAAACCAAAAGGGACCTTAGTGATCTTCTATCTATGTATCTTCGATGTTGGTGTAATGCTTTAATGTGTCTTTTGGTTAAATATGAATGTATAGGTGAATTACAACGAAAATTGAAAATAGTAAAGGATGAATTTAATTAAAATTCCTAGTAGAAATTCAAGTTACACTTTCCCTCAAAAACATTTTGAACTACATTTTATCCCTTAATAGACAACCAACCTACACTTCACCCCATCTCTATTTTTGGCAATATTTGCCATTTAAAAAATCCAAACCAAAACCAACCCTAACTCCTCTTGTAACCTGGCTGGGTCTTCTTGTTGCTCATTTCAAATCGAAAAAAAAAAAGTCAAAACCAATCAATTTCGATTTGTCACTTGAACCAGAAACGAACCAATCAATTTGCCCAAATTTAGCCCATCAATTTCGTCTCTCCCTTCTTTGTTGTCTAATCCTCGAAGAAATTCGTTGGTATTCGCTTGGTTTATGATTCATGTGGAAATGACGAAGAATTTGTGAGAATTCTAGCCATTTTGTTCTTTTTGGGGTTATGAAGTACTGTACTTCGAAAGGAAAATTAGGAAATTTTGTTGGGTTTGTTGACATGCTGGTTGCATCGCGGTCAAATTAGAATAATTATACACTTACTTACACTCTAGACATATTCTAATCAACTATAATAGTGGTAGTAAGGATCGAACCCGTATGGACGGTTGGTGTAATATTTAGACTCGTAACGATCGCGACAAGATACTCCCAACTTAATGAAAAGTGATAACTTTTGGGGGTTGTTTTGTACGAATTAAACCAATTAAATAACTAAAATTAAACTATTGCAATCTAAACTTAGAGAGAATATGAACTAAAGTGTTTCTTTGTATTATAAAAATATATAGAGGTTGATTAACTATGTTCTAATTTTTTAGGATCAGTCATGGATGAATATCATATGGTTTTATTATTTTAGAAAGATTTGGCTATAATATTTTTCGGCATAAAGTATTACATTTGCTAAAGTATTAATAATCAATGAACTTGCATAATTAATCTAACCTATTCATCTATAACATATCGGTGAACTCGTATATGCTAAAAATAAATAAATCGATTCAAAGCAAGAGAATTCACTAGATATGAACATTAATAGCAATAAGTTTAAACTATCATGTTCACATGCAATCAATCATAACATCATGATAATAAGCTTAAATCATGAACATTATTTGCTACCAACTTCATCACTTAGCCTGATTAATAGTTAGTTTACAGTATCAATAGGTGGGCAAACTAATTGACTTCATAACATATCATTGATTAAGGTCATTTCATTCATCAATCAACGAATATGAAACTGGTTTAAGTGATCTACTTCATCTCATGATCCAATATAGCTAGAGTTTCATTAACCTTTCCCTACAAATTGATTACTCACTCATAATCATCATCATCACCACACATCATATCACCATGTAGGATCATAACCATATTTTGAAGATAAATAGAGAAAGAAGGAGAGTACAATGCTGAATAACGAAGATCGGAAGATAAAATGATGAAATCCAAAGCCCTACATCTTGATCCAATATCCACAAGTAAGGAAATCAATGAATTCTAACTTACGGTTTGTGTGGAATAAACGAACAAACCTTTGGAAAACGACCTAAAACTCTCCATAAAATGAATAAAATACACGAGAATTTATAGAAAACCCGAAACCCAATTCAAAATTTAAATAAAACAAAGGAATCTGGCATATTGACATGTGTAACTGTCGTTACGGGCCTCCTGCGACGGTCGTTACACAACTTTAAGTCTCCAAAAATCATGATACAAGGCCGTAACGGCCATTACACTTAAGTATAACAATTGTTACACAGGTTTGCACTCCAGAAATGATCTCCACAGTCCATAATGATAGTTAAATGGGCCAGGCTTGGTCGTTACAGCTTCGAAACATATCCAATTGACATCAAAACATCACTAAATGAGCATGAACGCATCAACAAATGATCAATGTATTAAATCATCATCTTGAATAAACAAAAACAGCTTCAAATCACGTCGAGGATCTCAATCAAAGTTTTATATTCACATCATCACTTGTAATTACCTTCCACAATCAAGTCAACAATTCATTCACACCTTCACACGATCAAATCTACCACAAAAACAAAGAAATAGCAGTATCCAAGCTCAAAGACATGAGCCAAGCTAAAAACATAATATAAAGGGCTCAAACACAACAAAATAATAGGTTTAACTATAATAAATTACGTATGTTTACACACACATCAAACTTCCCCATGCTAAACTTTTGCTTCTCCCTAAGCAAAGCTAAAATAAAACAAAGATTCAACTTAAAACAGGAAAAACAAAAGATATATGAAAACTTTCATAGCTCGAGCATTAACGTAATCAGAATGCCAAAAATTAATTACACTAAGCACATATTGAAGGAACATTCATCATAATTACACCCTTTATCTTTATTCACACCATATAAATTACCTCTTAAATCATCCCTCCTCATTGTCCTTCACACCTAGCAGATATTCTGAATATAGCTAGACAAAATATTTTTAAAATTCATTATTCCTCCCCGTTACTTCCTTATAGTCAGAACTACGTCTGACATGGGTCATTCCCAAAGCCACCAAGGTCTTAAAGGAGGCCTAGATATCCCACTGGATATGTATCTTTCTTTTTTTCCAAACTCATCTTATTGAACACCATGTCCCCCTTTTTCCATAGATGGTAATTTTGATTATTGAAGTAAGAGACATGGTATCCTTAAAGCTTTTTGCTTGTTTTGAATTGCTTTGGCAATTTTTCCCTCTTTTTTTTCCATTGATGAGTAGGTCAAGAACATTCTTCAGTAACCAAAAATAGCATAATGGTCACCATGGAAGATGGGTGCTTTATAAAAAGAAACATAATTTGTTCTTCAAAAAATCATACCATGCCCCCTATAATTGATGGATAAGTGGGAAGATGGCATAAAAGGAGAATATGGAGGTTTTTTTTTTCATTCTCTTTTTTTTCAAATATCTATTTACGGTTCAAGTCATCACTAAAGCGTTATCTACATTAAAGGGTCATCATGGGAAAGTAATAAAACAGTGTTACCAAAAATTCATGACTTTCTTAAAAATGATGTTTCAACCTCATGTACTAGTGTAACGGTTATCAAGACATAAATCATCATATTATATTGCTCAAGCCATAGATTTAGAAACAAAACACAATTTTTATTCATTTTTTTATACTCATGACACTAATTTTTTTTTTTTAAATTCTTGCAGAAAATTAATGAAAGTAAGAAACTAGAGTAACTAATCCCCCCCTCAGATTAGAACTATACATTGTCCTCAATATAAATAGGAATGAAACGCAAAGGACAAGATATACCTATTAAGTTCAAGAATGATGTGAAAAATGTCCTTGGCACACAATGCCAGTTGTAGATAGTCCTCACCATATCATCCATCGGTCCAGTTTGAAACTCCAATTTTTGTTGGATGACATCGATTGTGTAATTCTGTCACTCAATCTGTTGTTCAATCGGCTCAGGTGCTTTCTTGATTTTCCACTGGTTCTTCTCTATTTGTTGTAGCTTTAAATTGAGAGTAATGAAACTATACGGAGGTGGTGGAGGTTGTGGATGTGCAGGGTTCACAACATGGTCTCCATTTTCTTCTTTCATCCAACACTGTACTCTATCAGTCCACATGAATTTCTCTTCCTTGTTATGGAACATTGGGATTTTGCTGTTAGGATGACATACGTAACCATGAAAGTGGCTATAAGAAAAGAAAATCATACACATATAAGCATAGATGAATAGAAGAAATAAAATAATAACAATGGAATTTTATTTTCACATAAATAAGATATATGGTGAGTAGTTATCTAATGTGGCAATCAACCTAAATAATAAAACTAGCAATTTTCTTCATTAATTGAATTTGAGTTAGTCTATTGGTTATTATTTAGTTTTTTAATGTCTCATACGTTTTAAAATATTTTAACTTTGATTTCATGAAGTAATTTATGAGAATTATGAGTTGATTTAATTATTATTATTATTTTAATTTAAATCTAATGATTTTTATAGCATGTTAAAGAATTTTAATTTACACATTTTTAATTGATGATGATTTTATTTCAATTAATTTAAATAATTTATAGTAAATTTTCTAGAGTTATAATTAATTAATCTGAATTTCTAATTAAATCTCGTATTTTAATTAATTATAAAGAATTTTTCAGAATAAAAATTTAAAAATCTTAAATTATTTAATTTTTATGAGAGAGAAAATTGACTAGAATAATACGAAACTGAACTGAATATAATAAATGAAACAAGTTTCGTACATGACTTAAACGCTAAAAATGAAAAATAATAGACTCAAACAAACTAACCGACTCGAGCTAGGAATATAAATGACTCAATAGATTGGAGTTGGAATTGAAAATGAAGTCCTATATTATAATAGGATTCACATATTAATATATTCTCTTGTGAATATTTGACCACTAGGTGAAGCATATTTATTCGTATTTTGTGAAAAAAATGTTATATTAATATTATGAGATAATGCTGAGCTTTGTATAAACCTTTGATACTTATTTTGGTTGTTCATGATGGTGATTTTATATAATTATCATCATTAGCTGTGTTTGTGACCATTTGAAGTTGTTTTGGGATCAAAACAGGTCATTCTTGGATTCTGTTCACCATGATCCTTTGACACTTTTAAATCTATAAATTTCGTATACACCTGCAAAAATTATTTCGTAAATTTTACATAAACTAGACTCTATAATATTTTCATAGAATTAAAGTCTATATCATGAAATCTTTCCAATATTAGCAGTTTATTCATTCAAGTTTATATTTTTTATTAAATCAGATAGTTTGGCTTTACTTCAATAATCAGCTCAATAAATTTTTACATACAAATTAAATCAAGATTTGTAAACTGTTATGAAAACTAGACTTCAAGACGTTTCCAAAAATTTAAGGATAATTTTTTCAACTCTTTCTTAGTGATTCTGGATTAAGCCATAAAGTCATCACTGTATCTACCTTCTTACAGATTGACATACCCACAGATTTTGTTTTATTAGTTAAGCTTCATATCTCCAAATCGTAATCTATCATCTTCTTTAGAAATTAGAATTATGAGGCTTCAACATATATTAAAATAAAAAATTATCTCAAAGCCTATCGTTTTTCAAAAAATTTCTAATCAAGAGGCTCACCTCCTCCTTCTCTTTAAACTTGCCTTCTCTTCCTCTCCTTGTTTCTCCTCCTTTCTTCTTGTGTTTCTTTGTTCAAGGAGAGAATTTTGTGAGTGGCGAGAGTGAGATGAGTGGTAAGAGCAAGGATTCAGATGATTAAAGGGGAATGCAAAGTTTGGTAGTGTGCTGATTGTAAAGGGAAGAATCAATGTGTTGTAAAGTTCAGGAAAGGTGTAAATTGTGAGTTATTCTTGTTCCCCTTGTCCCTAATCATCATGTTGAGTATCATGATCACATGATGATCATCCCCCTTACTTAGCTATATTACAAACTTAACGATCACCATCTTTTATCCACACGGGTTACACTTGTTTCACTCTTAGGAACTCAAGGAGTTAAGTAACAAGCTTATCCTTGTCATGATCATTTCATATATTGTTTATGATCATTACATGCTTATGATCTTTAGGTTCTTGTATCATATAATTCTTCATGGTCATGACATGGTATGATTAGATATTTTTAACCCTTTAGGTTATGGTTCTAATTTCACCCTTTTCAGCTCATTTTTGTCAAACGAACTTATATGTATCTTGTTTATAATTTTTAACCTTTGATAATTTACTACTTTTATTAATTATCAAGAATTTTTTTAAAATATCTTGGGTTTTTACATTCTTCCCTCCTTAAAATGATTTCGTCCTCGAAACCAAAAATCAAGAGAATCTAGGAACTACCATTAAATGAATGTGGTATTCCTGACGTTTCATGACCGTGACTGCATTCTGTCACGACCATGATGCGTACATAAAATCAAACATAGCTTATATCAATATGTTATAATCATTACGATGACTGTCAAGACCGTGACACTTTCGTTTCACACAATCCAATGGCCTTTGACATTGTCATGACCATGGCAGGGGGTCCAATGACACTCCTAACCATTATCGTATCCAAAATATCCGGAAAAAAAAACCCTCAATTCACACTGGAATTCAAATAATCTTTATTGAGTAGGATCGGTGTTATAATTTCTAGGTAAAACACTAGTGGGATGAAAGCATAAAGCATCAGAAGATCCAACGTTTTTGGGATTGCAAAGAAGAAAGTCACAATGTAACCCATTATAACCACGAATAGGGAACATAGAGGTACCACAAATAGTACCCAGTATAAAATCTTCTTGATAAACGGGTGCATTGTGAGTTGTGGTGGTGATGAAACTATAAATTTGTGAAGAGTTCGCTGAGATTTCACCTCTTATTTATAGTACTTTGTATTTAGGAAGGGTTAAAATAATATCCGATGAAAACTGAATTTTGAACTACGTGTGATTCATTTATCATGCATGGGTGACTTTACCTAGTAAATTAAAGGAGATTTGGATTCGCTAATCCAATTTTTAAGAATGATCTAAAATCCCTTTATCTCCTCACATCCCGATAATTTGGTCATTTATTGATCCATGTTAAATTCAACCTCAATTTTGTTGCTCCCAGATAACCATTACAATTCAACTCCCAATTTTAGGATGAAGCAATGGAAATCAGTTTGATGACAGTACCAAATATTGGAATCCTTGTTTACCAATGCAAGAAGTAAGCACATATTGGAATCAAATAACTTGTTGTAACCTTTGCCATGAAGATAGATTTTTTTTCCACAACGATTCTCAAATCCTAATTTCAGAGATTTTTTTTTTAAATCCTCAAATATAAATGTATTTCCCTTAACATCTGAAGTCTTTAATTCTGTCAAATCATCCATTGGTAGTAAAAATCATTCTTAACAATAAGTCTCTGAAATCATTGATTTCCTTTAGAGATTTTTCCGTAATTTTCAACAAAAATTATCTTAGTAAACTAATTATTTATTTATTTATATCATCCTACTTCTCAGAAGTAACTAACATAATATAGGCTTAATTCACTTCTTGTTTAGACTCATTTTCAATAGTTTAATATGTAACTTTCCATGCTGTTAATCACTCCTGAGATTATCTAACATAACCCCTTTGACCAATATATGCCCTTAGGTTCTAATCCCATTTTGATTTTGTATAATTTCAAATCAGAAACAAGAACACGATTTGGGTAATGTCATATCCCAAATATGCAAATGATTATTCATTCCAAAATATATTACGTTTTCCTATATTTTAACCATCATTTCAAGGTATGTGTGAGTAAGGTATATATATATATATTAGCTTCTAGAAATACATTCTCCATTTAGTTAGTTTGGCAGAAATTTCAAAACTTAGTGAGCACCTTTCCAATTTCCATTTATATCATTTTTGTATGATATGATGTTCTTTTAAACCATAATGTATCTTTAACAATACAACACTTTCATGTCACAAATTATGAGACTTATTGCTCTTCATCTAAGAGCAACTCGATTATCAATTGATAACAGTGTCTGAACCAATATAAATCCTGTGTTTTTTACTTAGTTTTTATTGCTTTGCATATTTAGAACCGTTAGACATCAGTCACAACAATAAATAGAGATAAATTTTCAATGTGTAAGTCTCTACTGCAGATAATATTCTGGGTAGTTTGCAAAGGTCATCAGTATACTGAAATCAATTATCCCGCTTTATTACACTGAAAAGTTTAAAATAACCTATTCAATCCTCTCTAGGTTGTACTTGTGGATTATACAATTGGTACCATAGCCTGACTTTTCAGACCTAACAGTTTTGGAAAGAAAAGACCATTTTTTTTTCTATAAAGAATTTACTTATAGTTTTTTTTTTTGTGAAGAAAATATGGCTTCTCCAAAGCTACCCAAATGCCTCAACAATGGAGGGCCACCAGCGTGCTAATTTGATAAATTCAATCACTGGAAGCTAAGAATGCTTGAACATCTGGATTCAATAGATGAAAAAATGCATGATATCATTACAGATGGACCATAGATGCCAGATCAAGTTGATGCATCCAATGAAGTGGACAAGCCCAAATCTCTCTCGACTAAAGAGGATTGTGATCTAGTATTGGTGGACAGAAGGGAACGAAATCATATAATCAAAGCTCTTGATGATGATATGTTTGAGATAGTGGTTCATACAACCACTAAAGGAAGCATGGGATGCTCTACTGCTCAGAAATAAAGGAACAAATGAAATCAGAGAAAACAAGAAGGATGTTTTGGTGCAGCAGTATGATTGGGTCTCAATGAGATCTGATAAAAACCTGACCAGTTTCTATGAAAGATTCATATACTCATCAATAATCTCAAAACTTTAGAAAAACATTTTGACAACAAAGAAGTTAATCTAAGGTTTATGAGATCACTCGGTGAGATATGTGGAACAAAGACTACAACAATAAGGGAGTCTAGGGATCTTGCTAAGATTTCCTTGGCACAGCTGTATGGTGTGCTATATACCTATAATCTGAAAGTTAAGAAGAAGAGATAAATTAATGAGGTTAGAAAGAAAATTGTACCTTTCAAAACTCAAGAAAAAATTCTGAGATCCATGACAGAAGAGGAAACCGAAGGCACCTCGTCTACAAGTGAACAGACAATATCAGAAGAACTTGCATTGATGGGCAAGAAGTTCAGAAAGATATTCACGAAGAAAAATCTCAAGAAGAACATCTCAAGTAAGATCAAAGAAGCAGAAAAGGATATCTTCTACAACTGTGGAAAGTCAGAGCACTTTGATGCATAGAGGAACAAAAAGGAATATTGAAAAGAGAGCTCTAGAAGGAAGGAAAAAGGCAAGGCCTATGTTGCTAAAACCTGGAGCGAGACAGACTCAGACGATGAAGAGACAGTCTCAAACGCACAACTCTATCTCATGGAAAAAAATGAAGAAAAGAAATAGGTATTCGATTTCTCTAACTCAGATGCCTCTTTAGAAGAATTAAAAGAGGCACTTCAGGAAACCTCCGAGACTTTTATTTTCTTTTCAAGGAAAAATAAAGAAAATCTCGAGCTGATTGCAAATCTCAAAGAAAATTACAATTTAGCATATAAAGAGATTGACTGTATATCAAGTGAACTAGTAGTAACTCAAAATGAGTTGAAAAAATCAAATGAGAAGGTAAAGCTTCTCAATACAGTAGTGGAAACACTCACAAAGAGAAATACTGAGCTATAAGCTCAAGTGGATACATAAAATGGAAAGACCCTTGATTTGCAGAAGATGCTAAACATGGGTCAATCCTCACGTGATCGATCATGATTAGGCTATAAGGACTGGTTGAATGACATTTCACACTCAAAAGTAAACAAAAATGTCATAACAAGTAAGAAAGAGGTAAACCAGACCTCTGTAAAAGTTTTGCAGAAAGGTAAAGCCTATATTGAACAAGGAGAGCAGATGAGTAAGGCCTCTATTGCTCAAACTTACAGGGTTAAATCCTTGAGCCAAGTACCAACATGAACTGTGCAAAACGCCACAATGTGCACATGGTCAAGAATCATAAGATTGAGGCCAACAAGAGGTCATACAGAACATAGTATGCACCAAATTACTCACTATGGAACAATACTTTCAACACTGCATTGAGAAAACCACATCTGAAACCCATTTGCACCTGTAGAATACAACAGAAGGGGTGGAGAAACACTAGCAGACCACCTAGAGCAATAAGTATGCTTGTGGAAAACTTTTCCATAAATCATTCGAATGTTATACTCCACACAAGAAAATCATTTAAGTGTGGGTACCCAAAACTAACAAGTAAGGATCCATATTTTTGGATACCATGTACAAGATTTCAATTCTTTATTTCAGGTTGAAACATGGTACTTGGAGAGTGGATGCTCATGACATATGATTGGGAACAAAAATATTCTAAAAGACTACAGAATAGAAGAAGGACCCATAGTCATCTTTAGAGGAGGCAGGATAGGTAAAACTAAAGGTTATGGAACCTTTGGTACAGGTTCTTTAATCTTTAGAGATGTAGCCTATTTTAAAGGTTTAGAACATAATCTGTTGTCCATCAGTCAATTATGTGATAAAAATTATGATGTTTCTTTCACTTATGATTCATGTAAAGTAAAGGACAAAGTCATCAAAAAAGTCAAACTGATAGAAAATAGAAAAAGAAATATTTATATAGTGGACTTCAATTCATCTTAGTCATCAGAAATTACATGTTTTTTATACATAAGATGCTTAACATGCAAACTAGTTATGGCATAAGAGAATAGCATATCTAAATTTCAAAACCATAGCTAAAGTGTCCTTAGAAAACTTGGTAAGAGGACTTCCTCAAATCAAGTTAAAAAAGGATAAGCTGTACAAATCATGTCAAAAGGGAAAACAAACTAGAGCAAGCTTCAACCCTCTAAACTCATCAAAACCAGTTAGAATACTAGAATTACTACACATGGATCTTCTTGGTCCAGTAGAAGTACAAAGTTTAAATAGAAAGATGCATACCCTACTTATAGGAGATGATTTTTCAAGATATGAATGGATAATGTTCTTGCATATTTTGAGTGAAACTTGCAACCTGCTAATTAGATTTCTAAGATAAAATCAAAATGAGAAGGACATTGAAATAATCACAATTAGAAGTGATCATGATACTAAATTTGATCAAACAGGAGTAGATGTTTACTGTAATGATCATGGCATTAAACATAACTTTTCAGCACCTAGAATAACTCAACAAAATGGTGTAGCAGAAAGGAAAAATAAAACGCTTATAAAAGCTGTTAGAACAATGCTTGTTGATGCTGATTTATCAAAAAGTTTTTGGAGAGAAGCAGTGTTTACTGCATGCTATATCCAAAGCAAATATCTTATACATGAACTGCATTAAACATAACAGAAGCAGTAAAAGCTTATGTTGCTTATGCCTGTTTTATTGAGGGGTAAAAGGTGCTTGTTACAAGCAATCCGAAATAAGGTTCGGAATGAATAAGGTGCAACGTATGACCTTATTAGTATATGGAATTTTATTCTAAAGATTAAAAATCGAATGACTTAAAGTCTTATTAAAAGTGATGAGCACTTGACTTGGCTATGGTGAGAACGTTAAATGTATCGGAGTTAAGATTTGATGAAAGTAAATAAAGGTTGTTATATCTTATTGGATCGTGAACATATAAATGATTACTGGCTGAAGTGAAAGAGTCTGAGTGTACTCAGAATGACTACCAGTAATTAGGATTTCTGAATTATAAGACAATTGATTAAAGCTCATTGTTTTGTGCATTAATGCTCAACAACTGGCATAATTGTTCTTTATAAAAAAGAAAAGCTGCTTGCGGCAAGGTCATTTGGAAGCATCAAATCTTGTTTAACTCCATCAGAGTATACTGGTGATCTGAGCTTTCAAAGACAACAATGTGATATCTATATGCGCATTGTTAGTGTTTGATGATAAAATGAACCTCAAATTCCCGTATAGCAACTTACGTTTGAATAAGTTAAGGTTTTCAAATGCTATTGTCCGGTTTTTGGGAAGATCAAGATAATAGGGCTTTTGCCAGCTTATTCGTAAATGATGTTGAGCTTACTTGTAAAACCTAACCCTATTCGACTGCTATTTATGCTCTATCTGATTCTGATGTCACCTACTACTTTATGGGTAACTCATACTCATAGGAGAGTATAATAGTGACTACCTAAATAAGCGAAAGCAAAAATTAAAGTGCATATTGGACTTTTCAGTAGGGACGTTGTTACGTGTAAACACTTTGTCCCTCAGCTCCTGTTACCATGAGAGGTGTGAAATAACCTTTCGATCTTATGATAATTGATCTCGATGATTGCGATATCATCATATAGTTGAGATGATCAGAAAGGAATTGAGCAGTAATAGACTACAAATGAAAGCGAAGAGTGCTTCTTCAGAGAGGGTGCATTGGCCCTAGTGTGTCCCCAAGGGACGTGATGCATGTCGTTAATTGTGTGAAATTAATTACTTAGTCATTCCTAATAATATAGGATGAGGAAGGATCCTTCCCATGAGGACCTACACTGTAATGTAATTTTACCTGAGATAAATATAATTATTTTTATTGTAATTGTACATATGCAAATTTAGGGGGGTTTTGTGAACTAATTATGAAAACTAACTAAATTACTATTAAACTAATCTAATTAACCAGAAAAACTATGAAAGTTGTAAGTTTGATGTAACGATATGGTGAAACTAACAAGGACACATGCAACATCATTAGACACTATTAAAGGGTTAATCATCAATCAATCATATGTATTATTGAATGAAAAACGTGAAAAAATTTCACTACCTTTTCATTTATCATAATTAATTTTATGAGAGCATGATCATCAACACTAACTTGTAACATAGTTTAAACATGAGAGCATGATTAACACCAAAAAGAGTCACATTAAGAATAAAAAGGTTTTGTCTTCTTAGATCAAATATAAGAAAAGAGATTTGATCATATTCAATGTAAAACACATGAATGTCTAACAAAGTTAGAATAAAAAAGCATAATTCTAGCCTCATTAATTATTACTTGTACTTAATTGAATAGAGAATCAATCAAGTTAGCTACCTTAAACATGAACTTATCTAGGTGATCAATCTATAAGGGCTCGTGCATAAAAATTGGGGTGTAATCTCATTCACATACACATTCAACATGACAATGATAAATAAGCACAGTTCAATATCTCATAATCCTTTATAATAATCCAGATCCGTTACGTGGTATATCTACTAATAATTAAAATATGAGAGATGAATAAAAGGCATAATTAAAGACATATTCATTGACAATAAAAGAATCGAGAGATGAATAAAGCTTCTCTACGCAATTGAAGATGAAAGGTCCAAACTTACAATTAAGAATTAAGCTAAGTTTATTTATGCATCATTAGTTTAAAGACTTTTAATGCACTGAATCATAACTTAGAATATCACATTCGCTACGAAATTTTTTATCTCATCTAGGATCAAAATACATTCACACATAAGTTACATTAAGCATTAAATCTTATAGCACAATTCTCTCCATGTCTTACTCCTGTACCAAAGAGAAGAGAAAAGACAAAGAAAAATAGTTATTGTGACCTATATGAGCTCAATAACGTATCGACCTCCTTCTTAGGGGATGCATGAGAGATAGAAAAGAAGAAACGTTTGATCACATAGATAATATATTTCAGTACTATGGAATTAACTCGTCACTTAAGAGAACATAGAAAAGAAGATAAAGAAAAAAAAAACCGCTTGCGTCCCTTGTTTCACCACTCTGGAACTATCATGTCAATCCGATATTCATAATTATCATCTCAAAAACATAATGATGACAGACAATAGTTACCCTCAGTGTTATAATTATGCTCTTGACGAGACTTATTTAATTTCAACTTATCAACCTTTTATTCAGCTTTAACTAAAGAGACATTCGTGAAAAAGGATCAGCCAAACTGGAGCTCAGGGTCTCCTACAGTGATTTTTTATCATACCAAAATGACCTCATAAGATCAATGAAAGAACGTCACCACCAAGTCACTGTATAACATATACCACATACATAATGCTCTTTATGTTTTATACCACAGAGTTATCCAACCAATTAAGAATTTACACTCCTTTCACTCACTCAACCTCTTTATACAAGCAAACAAGGCATAATATAAACACACACATCATCTTATCATGACACACAGCAAGTGATAGCAATAAGGTATGTTAGACACATTTGATGTCAATTTCTCAGAAAAAATCACATAACTATATACACATAGGTATGCTAGCATGTGTCATCACAGATCATAGTTTTAAACTATACAATCATCATTACACGTTAGCCATAATTAGTGACTATGTCCAAAGATTCAAACGCATAATATTATACTCACGGTATAATAATATCCATCGATACACATATTAAACCTAAAAGTTATCTTTTTAACACCCTTCTCACACACATGCGCTCACGTTTTCCTTTATGTGTTAACAAGTAGCGTCTTCAACTCCTCTAACCTATTAGGATTCACATATTAATATATTCCCTTGTGAATGTTTGTTCACGTTACGAAGTTAAGCATATTTGTTCGTACTTCATGAAAACCCGTCATATTAATATTATGAGGTCATGCTGAGTTTTGTACAAGCCTTTGATACTTATTTTTATTGTCCATGATGATGATTTTATATATTGAATATCGCTAGAAGTATATGTGAAAATTTTGAGTTGTTTTGGAGTCAAAAAGATCATTTCTGATCCAAAAGGTTCTAAGACGAGAGTCCGACTTCTTGTACAGGCATCCCGACATTTGAAACGGGTGTCCCAAACTCTGGAACACAAATCCCAACCTTTGGAACGAGCATCCTGGCCTTTGAAACGAGTTTCCTGGCCTTTGGACTAGATTTTATCCAACATGATCTTACTACGCATTCAAATCTATAACTTCTAGTATACAACTCCAAAAATTGATACTAAAATTCTATGTAAAATAAAATTCATAATATTTCTAATGAATTAAAGTTTTGATAGAAAAACCTTACCAATGATAGCAATTAATTAGTTAAAATTTATATTTTTTTTTATTAATTCATACAATTTGACCTAACTTCACTAATTATCTCATAAATCTCTATATACAACTCCAAATTCCAATTTGTAATTTTTTTTGAAAACTACACATTAATATCTCTCCATTGATATAAGGCTTATCTTATAAATCCTACTATGTAATTCCATATGAGCCACAAATTCATCCATGTAGCAAATTTTTTACAAGTTGATATGTCCTACGTTTTGATTTATAGGAGTTGCTAGACGTAAGGAGGAGCCGACCAAACCCATGGATATTTGGATTTACTCATGTTCAGCCGAAAAAGCAATTCGCATCTCATTGATCAGGTAATTTTCTTTGATTACTCTAATTAAATGGCAATTTTCATTGATTCAGTGATAGATTTAGGTTAAATCAACGTGATTTGATTAGAATCCATTTATTGTTGCTGTTTTGGCTAAATTAAATGTTATATCTCGATGATTCCTAGAACAGGAGAATCCTCTAAGGGTTCTAGATCAAGTGAAATAACTCAAACTCAAGAGCCAACGAATTCGAAAATCCCGATTTCTAATATTAATACTCAAAATGAAAATGCTTAAAAAAAATGTCAAATGTTCTAGTATGAAAATCTTGAAGCCGATCCTGGAAACGACTAAAAATTGCTGATTTTGATGTTAATATTTGGGATGAAATTTGAAGAGCACATTGGTCCTCATCTGTAGCCATGATGTTAATCCTCACCTAGTCTACATCCTTCTGCAATCCTATTCTGCACCCAGTCCCTGCTGCAACTCTTGGTCTATACCCCAAATCTGATGCATTGCATGCCTTATTGTGTTGGTCCTCATCTGCAAGCTCAATCCTAAATCCTAAAGCATTTACAGATTTTTTGTTGCCTATATATACCTTAGCTGCTTAGCCAAAATCTTCTGTAGTAGTCTATATCTGGTGGCTCACACGATGCTATTCATCTGTACCCGTCTAATCTCCAACATCCGACCTGGACTGCAACTACCTACTTGATTTCTAGTCTAAGCACACTTACTACATCATGCTAAAACTTCTAAGTTTTGTTCATCAATTTCTATATAATTTGGAGGGATTGAACATTTCAATCAGTTTGTAATCAATTCGAGATTGTCTTTATTTTCCCTTAAAAGTGAAATAAAGTTCTCAGAGGTTTCCTGGAGAGCCTTCTTTAATTCTTCTAGAGTGGCATCTCGGTTAGAGAAATCCAATACCTTTTACTTTCTGTCACTTCTTGCCATAAGACAGAGTTGTGTATTTTAGATTGTTTCTTCATCATTTAAGTCTGTCTCACTCCATGTCTTTGCAGAATACACCTTGTCTTTTTCTTTTCTTCCAGAGCTCTCTTTTCTATATTCCTTCTTGTTTCTTTATGCAGACAATTCTTGTGTTGGTCATCTGTATTGTACAGCAAAATGTCATGGCTTTCCACAATTGTATCAGACCTCCTTCTCTGCTTCTTTTACCTTACTCGAGATGTTCTTCTTTACATTTTTCTTTTTGAACATCTTTCTAAAATTCTTTCCCATAACTGCAAGTTCTTCTGAGATTGTCTATTCACTTGCATATGAGATATCATTGCTTGAATTTTCTCAGAATTTTCTTACCGATAGATCTCAGATTTTTCTCTTGTGCTTTGGAGGCCAGAGTTTTCTTTCTAGCCTCATCAATTTGTTTCTTCTACTCTACTTCCAGATTATAAGTGTGTAGCACTCCATATTGTTAGGCCAATGACATTTTGGGAAGATCCTTGGACTCCCTTATTACTGTGGTCGTTGTTTCCCATATATCAGTAAGTGACCTCATAAACTTTAGGTTGACTGTTTTGTTATCAAAAATCTTACCTACCATTTTGAGATTGTTGATCAGCATATTGAATCTTTCATAGAAGCTCATCAAGGTTTCATCAGATCTTATCGAGACCCAATCATACTGTTGCATGGGGACATCCTTCTTGTTTTCTCTGATCTCATGTATTCATTCATTTCTGATCAATAGAGCATCACATGCTTCTTTTACAGTGGTTGTGTAAACCAATATCTCAAACATGTCATCATCAAGGACTTTGAAGATTTGATTTTTTGCCCTTTTATCTACTAGCACCAAATCTCAGTCCTTCTTTGTCCAGCGGGATTTGGGTTTGTCCATTTCTTTTGAATCATCAAGTGGATCTGGCATCTTAGGCATGTATGGCCCATCTATGATTATATCATGAATCCTTTCATCTATTGAGTCTAGTTATGCAAGCATTCTTAGCTTCCAATGGATGAACTTGTCAAATGAACATGTTGGTGGCTCTCCACTATTAGGACACTTGGGTAGCTTTGAAGAAGTCATATTTACTTCACAAAATAAACTGTTAGAAATTTCTTTGCAAAGTTAAATCAACAGAAATGACCTTTTCTTTTCAAAAATCGTCAAGTCTGGAAAGTCACGCTCTGATATAAATTGTTAGTTCCACAGATACAACCTAAGGGGGGGCTAAATAAGTTGTTTTAAAATTTTCAGCGTAATGTAGCAGTGTATTCAATTAGAATACACTAATAAACCTTGCAGACTATAGAAGGTGCCTATTGTATAAACTTGTGTTTTGAAAGCGTGTCTCTTTTTGTTTTTTTTTTTATTTCTAACAGTTCTAATATGCAAAATAAAGAAATGAAAGACAAGAACAAATAATTTATACTAGTTCAGAAACTCGTTATCAACTAATTAACGAGAGCTTAGTCGAGTCCTTCCTTGGTGACCAGTATAGTCAATCCAAGAGATGAGTTCACTATCTTTTTGTTTCCCCCTATTCATGTGAAGGATGGATGGAATTGGTCTCTATTGGTATTGGATGTGAAAGAGATGCAATTCAGCCACTATGATTCCTTGTGGGAAAAAGATAACGAGTTCATTTTTTTTTCCTTTTTTTGTTATAATGTGGATCTAAAGTTGGCCAAATCAATATTTTTTCAGGCCAATGTTATTATTGACTATATTAGTTCAGCATATAAAATTGAGATTCATTCATTAATGGTGGAAAAAAAGAAGGAATGTTACCAACAAGAGGATGGTCACAGTTGTGGGGTATTTGTGTGTATGTGGGTTGAGGCTGTTGTGGATGATGCATGGGGTTCAGCAGATCACGTGGATATTTGACAAAAGGCTGTCGAGATTGTTTTGATAATTCTTCGACACAAGTATGCTGAAAAGCTCCCACAAATTGAAGAGCAAGATAGCTGATGCTTGAATGTTGTGCGTATGACATGTTTTTCAATGCAATCCTTGGTGTGAAAACATGAAATTTTTGAAAGTTTGTGTTGGTATGTACTTGTTGGTGAATATGTACTCTTCTTCAGGTAATATCTACTGGAACATTTTATTAAAGTACTCCTATTTTTGGTCATGCAACATCATATTGAATCTTTGGTCATGATATTCTCTTGATGTAGGTCATATGTACTCTAGATGATAGTCATATGAACTGAAATATTTGTGACATGTACTGCTGTAATATTAGTGGAATAGTTAAGAAACTAGCGTGTACACTCCTGATCTTGGTCATATATACTCTAATTGATGACTTCAAGTACTACAATCTTTATTACACATACTGTATTTTGTGCCTTATACATTTTACATAGTAAAAACATATCATCATGCATATTACAAACTTGTGCCTCATGAATCACGTCATCTGCCACAGAAGATGAAGAACCCCTATCAAGATTTTCCCCTTCAATGACCTCAACATATACCCTCAAATATTATCTAAGAAATACCTCCTTTAAACAATTATACAAGAACTCGTACTAGTCCAATGGGCAGAACTCTTTTCCTAATGTTGTAGCATTGACCCTTTTACATCAATACTTCGCAACTATATGACGATCATCATCCTTTTTAGACTACCAAAATTTTTTATGATAGTCATATATATCGAGCATTGACATAACATCAGGATCCATGGCTGGTGTATACTCTACCCATCCTCCAACGTACTTAGCGATTGGTTCCCATATGAACTTTCCACCAAAATACAACTTAATGTGAACACAAAAAGGCATAGTTAACATTCATCTACCCATCCATTCATCCATTGTGATTTTGGTGGAGATTATGAATGTTGGGATGAAGGCAGGGATCGAGGAGAAAAGAAGTATTATAGATCATACCTGTTGAATGGTAGACGATGAATGATAGATTTTAAAACTAGATTTTGAAAATAGATAATAAGTATATATCACAGAGATCATTACATGTACTGCAATATAGATTTCATATACTAAAAGTTTAGTTAGAAAGTACTTTATAATATAACACACTATTTTATTTAACATATGTACTCTTTTTGTATTGCTTTAAATACTCAAAATATTACTTATGTGTACTATAAGTACCATTATATGTACTATAATTCTATTGCATCACTGAAGTTGGGGTTAGTAACCAACACTTATGTTACCCTGTAACCCAAAACCCCTAAACCCTATAACCCTAAACCTCTGAACCTTATAACCCTATAACATTAAAAAATACATTTATATTTAATATTCTTTGACCAATTTATCCCTATCTAACCCTAATTGGACCCACATAAATCTTTTCCTCCATTTAAGTTCCATCAATTCATCCCTCTCTAACCCAAATCGAAACCATCTCCTCCTCTCTTTTATTTCAGATCTGAAAATAGCATAATCTTCCCAAAAAATTATTCCTTGAATTCTACCATGACTTCGCAACACTCAATTAGTGGTGGTCATCCATAATTAGATTCGCACCTATAATTTTCCCATTGTAATGTTCTTGTGAAAAGATACCACTGATTCGAATTGTTGGGCCAGATAGGAGCACACAAGGCAGATTTTCCTTCAAGTGCGACCATTGCAAATTCATCGCGAGATGCAATCCAATTACTGGTCAAAGGTGTTCAAGGTGTTGTTGATCCCAGGAATCTGTGCAATTGTTGTTGTTTGTGTAATAAATCAGTCGATTATTTCAAAAACTTAGAAATTATTATAGGGATTTTAAAGCATCGGATAGTATCAATGGCGATATTTAGGGTTCTTACGTTCCTTAGGTTATGTAATGCTGTTATGGGGTGTAAGCTTCAAATTCCCAACTACTGATGTACTCTTGATATATGTAAATCTTGTTAAGGATGGCAGGGCCTCAAATATTTTCCTGAAATGAATAAGACTTCTTTGTGCTATACTTTGTGTACGGGTGTTTAAGTACTATGTATACATGTCTATATATTTAACATCCATAAGAACTGTATACATATGTACACAGTAAAATAAGATTCACAATAGTTTTTCAAAGGCTCACGTCTCGACTCAACACATGTACACCCATGTCGACAAGGAAGTCTGACAACTTGCCACTCTCTACAGCTGCATTCACCGGAGTGCAAGTGGACTGTATACATTGCTTCCTTGTCGACTACTTCAAACCTGTATGAACTCATAGCTAACACCGTCAATCCATGACTTGCCTTGTATGCCTCGTCAAGCTTCTTCGTTGGTTTATGACATAAGGAATTAGAACTAAGGTTGACTCTCGTCGTTCACACATAAGTTTCATTATTTGCACAAGGATTTGATCAATCATCGTAGTGATTAGACAATGACGTACACCTCAGATCCAATTATTGAAACTCTCGACCAATTTGTTAGTCATAGTTCCATATCGACGTCCAATGAACAAAACCGTTAGCCTAACATTCTAGATTAGAGTTGGCTATAAAAATCCTTGCATTATCCATCACGCTCACAAATCTTGTTGATATTGGTATGAAAGCCCTCATATGTCATGCCATATACGGCATTTTTTAAGATAGCCTGCCAGTATAGCTTGTTAAGGTACAGTTACCTGGTAAGAACCTACCTACAATAATAAAATATTTAAAAATACATGTCGATATTAAGAGCAACTGTGAAAACCTATATGTCAATATAACAATATGTCATGTATACCTCTTTTTTGAAGTTGTCCACTAGATGTCGCAACCAATCGGAATGATGGAAACTCGAAAAAATCATAGACACAGTGCATAACAATTCACTCTGACGATTAGAGAAAAAGGTGTACTAATTCCACAATCCTTCATTAAATGGTGGTACTCTTCTTATTTATTGACAAAATCATTCCTAATTTTCATTTTTTCTCGACAAAAACAACAGGAAAAACAATCTAAAAAAGACCATTCTCCCTATTTGATGATTGATTGGTTAGGGTAAAGTGAAAAATAATGGTTAGATCCCACAATCATTGCTTTTTCCCAAAATAGGAAATTAAGGGGTGGAATGTACTGCTTGTCTATAGGGGGCTAAATATGTAATCAAAATTTTTGGGGGATAAAATGTATACAAACATTGAGAAATGGATTTTTTTGTTGTAGCTTATCGAAGAGTAAATGGAAGCTTACTTTTTCAGTTCAGTGTCATCATCTTAACGTCAAGTATAGAGATTATGAAAGTTCAAATCTTGATGGAAATCACGATGTTTTCTACTCAACATCTGCTAATTTCTAAGCAAATCATTTTTTCAGCTTAAATCCTCTAGTGATTGCTATTATGCTTTGCACATGGATTTACCTTCAACATCATTTTTCAGGTGTTATATCTATAATTTAAAATCAAAATATAAAAACACTAGTCCAACGAGAAAAAGGGGAGAAAGGTGGTCTCATGATAGGAACTTTTTTTCATAAAAAGGTTGAGAGAGCTCACGGCTCCATCGGCGACAAGGTGATCCTCGCCTGATATCAACCTATTGATTTGAGATGGTGAAAAAGAAATTGAAGAAGGCTTTGGGAAAGGATGTGAATGAGGGATTGGTGTTAGGGCTGGAGGAAAAGGAGGGTAAACTCCTTCGAAATCGAAGAATGATAGCACTGGTAAACCTAATCTGTGGAGGTTGATGGGATGATTGAGGAGAAGGAACCTGGACATGATGTGGCTACGACATTGAAGGTATTAGGGGAAGACGAGCATAGGGAGATAGAGGAAGGTACAATGGGGAATTTGAAAACTCCTGCGTTAACGTCTGCGAATAAGGGAGCTATAGAAGGGCACAAGCAGTCTCTTTCCTGGGCTAATGTATTTGAAAAGGAAGATGTGAAGACGAATTTCCCTAATAATGTGGTATCTCCCTAAGTAGTTTCATATGCCAAGGTTGGGAAGGCTGACCAGAAGGGGGGAAGTCGGATTGGTATAAGAAATAGAAGCTCTAGCAATGGTCTACAGTTAGAGTTTGTTGATGTTGGGGATAAATACCTTCAACTGACTTGGGAGGATGTAAAGGATGAAAGAGATTACTAGAAGTTTGCCCTGGTTGGTTATGTGGTTGGTGGTGGAGTCCCATTTGCTGTTATGTGTAGCTTTATAAGTGCTGCTTCATGATCGTGGATATTTTATCTTTAGATTTGTAGACTAGGATGATCTTCAGTGGGTAAGGAGCAATAGCTGATTTATGAACTCAAAACCCTCATCTGGTTTGATGAGGGTTCTATGGTTATGGTTCCAACTTGTGTGCAATTGCCGGGTTTAGATCTTCAATATTAGGGTAAGATTGTGAGTAAAGTGGGAAAACCAGTCTGTACTGACCAATAAACAGCAACGAAGGGTAGAATATCCTTTCCTCATATCCCGGTTGAGGTTAATATGAAGAAGGATCTTGTTGAAATGGTCAAGTATTGCAGTCCGAGGATGAGATAGTTCAGCAAGATGGTATTAGTGGCTACCTGTGAGGTGTGATAAATGTCACAAGTGGGGTCATAAAACTACTGAGTGCTTTTTGAAGATCCAACCAAAAAAGGTCTGGAGACCAACGATTGTTGATGGGAAGAAGGTTACCAGTGAAAATGAGGATTCAGGGGTTATACAGATACAAGTTAGGGCTGATATGGAAGAATGTACGGAGACTAACAAAAAGAAGATGGCAGTGAATGTCATGGAGGAAAATGTAAAGGGGAATGTAGTTAAAGGGGAGTGGACAATAGTAAAAAGATGGTGAAAATCAGGTAATACTAATCCTCATGCCTTATATAAATACTGTAAGTGAGCAGATGGTGAAAATCCTCTCCTCTCCGGAAGTGAGAGACCTTGGTTGATGATGTTAGGATTATGGAATGTTAGAGGAATAAATAAGCTTGAAAAGCATAATGCTCTTAATCTTTTTGTTAGCAAGAATAAGATTGGTTTTATGGGTGTTCTTGAAATCAGAGTCAAGTTGTGTCATTTTAATAAGATTGTTTTCAACTTCTTTCGTCACTGGCGGGTCATCAACAACTATCAGTATGCTTACGATGGGAGAATATGGGTGGTCTAGAATAAAGCATCCTTCGATGTGCAGTATGTAGAGGGAAATGATCAAGTGACATATGTTGTAGTAACTGGGATTAATGATGGTTTTGATGCTTTGGTATCAGTTGTGTATGGTACACACACTAGAAGCCAAAGAAAGCTTTTATGGTCCAACCTTCGGGATATGTGTACAAGAAATTCTAAGCCATGGTTAGTGATAGGGGACTTCAATGCATATGTTAAGGAGGAGAAAAAAAATAGTGTACAAAGGGGTACATATTGAGCCTTGTGATGATATGAAGTCTTGCTCGATAGACTATGAGCTGGAAGATGTTTCTGCATTAGGATGTCTTCATACTTGTTGTAATAATAAAAAAACACAAGCAATTGGATGCGTATCAAATTAGATAGGGTGTGGGGGAATGCAAGATGGTTTGACTTGTATAAGTCCCTGGCCAGGTTTCTGGAGCACAGCATATTAGATCACATTCCAGCAGTTTTGTAAATACTGAAATACCAGCCTCGTTTGATCCCATTTAGGGTTGTTAATGCTTGGGCTAAGCATCATAAGTTTATCTCGGTGGTGGAGAAGGGATGGAAGAAAAGAATCAAGGGAAGTCTTCTCTTCCAAGTAACTCAAAAACTGAAAATGTTAAGACATGACCTGTGTAAGTTACATCAGAGACATTATCTAGGTATATCTGATAGAGTAGAAAATACTGGTGCTGTGTTAGCTCTGAAACAAGAAGAACTTAGAGATGATTATACTGAGGAGGGTAGAATTCAGATACTGTTGGCCATGGAGAACTATAAAGAGCTGCTACCTGCTGAGGAACTCGTCTTTAAACAGTTGGCTAAGGAGAACTGGATCAAGCCTATGGATAGATGCACACGCTATTCTTTTAATGTGATAAAGGAGAAAAGATGAAGGAATGCTATACTAGGAGTTCAAGATGCACAGAATAATGTCCTCATTGAATAAGCTCTTGTGCATAAAGAGTTCATCAATTTCTTTTCTCAGCTTCTAGGGGGGCAAGAAGAATAACAAGTTGTTGTCCAACTGAATGCCTTAGATGAGAGAAATCGGGATCATTTTTACGTAAATCTAACCCTTTTTTACTTAGCATTTTCGATGAAAAATATGTTGAAAATGGTTATTTTTATATCTCAGGATCAAATTGTTGAAACAAAACCAAGCCACAAAACAACCCATACGAGCAGCTCATCTGAAACAAAGCTCCAATCCATTTCGTTCCAGTCCAGCACGGCCCAAACCATTTTTTGAGACCCAAAGTGTTCACTAGCACCATCTCTTTTGGTGGGTCTTCAGCTTCCAGAAGGTCATGCACATTTAGTTTTCATGCTTCTTCGGTTTCAATGAACACTCCCATCACAACCATAAGATCATGCGCACTCAACCACAGGCGTGTTCTAGAAGATCGGATTTTGTGAATATTTTCCACGGACATGTTCCAGAGATTTGATTTGTCAGATTTGTTGACATCCTTGCTGATGTGTTGAATTAATGAATTCCATCTATACAAGACGACGACGGGCTGTGAAGGAAGGAGGAGAGCACGGATAGAGGAGGAAAATAGACATTAGCATTGAGTTTTAAAGAAATTGAGAGACCAAACCTAAATTCGAAGGACGCCGAACCACCAAGGAGACGACGACCCACCACCGTCGCCTCAAATCCGGCATCCCTAGCCACCACAAGACCCTACGACCCGACCTTAACCACCGTCGGAGCCATCATTGTCTTCGCCTGGTGAGCAGATCTGCCACTCGTAGCAGCCTACCCTCCTGAAACGAGGACGACAAAGAGAGAAGAGATGACGGACTAAGGAGACGATTACAGACCGAAGAAAGGAGGAAGAAGGACAGAGGAGAAAGGCGAAGAGACGGACAAAGGACGAAGAAAAAAGGACGACGGGTTGAGGCAAAGAGACGAACAGAGAGAGAAAGAGGAGTGGGCGATGGAGGCCCAGCAGCCAGGCCCACATTGCATCAAGCCCAAATTAAAAGCCCAGCAGCCAGGCCCACATTGCATCAAGCCCAAATTAAAAGCCCAGCAGCCTAGAAAAAGCCCACACTTTTTTTTAGCTCTATTCCCTTGAATTTCATGTTTATGGGGGCTTGTTGAATGTTATGTTTTGTTCGCCAAACATTAGATTCATGAACTAAATTCCATAAAACTAAGATGAAGGTTTGCTGATTCATGAATATGCATCGCTATTAAGTTATGGTTTATATGACTATCATGATTCAGTGGTTATTATGCTCTTAATGTTTTCATCAGATTTATCACCTTGTGAATGTTATGTTTCGTGCAATTGAAACCGAGAGGAGATATTGTATGAATGCTCAAGTAATAAACGCCATGGATTAAGTTGATATAAAAAAATATATATTATTTGATACATACAGTAGTGATAGGCATAGATGTCTCAATTCCTATGTTAAAAACTAAAGAATTTCACAGATCTTAATGCATTAGCATTTCCCTAAATTCATATTAGAAATAATATGGGTTGTTAAACAATAGTATGGTTAATGTTGTTCCAGGGAGAATATTAATGGTTTTATGAAATCCTGTTGTTACATGAAAACACGAGTCATAGCCACGCTACTATTATATTGAAGTGAATTTGTAAACTTAAGCCTTAGCCACCTCTCACTTTGATTAAACTCATTCTATTTTATATATATTATTTAGACAATCACCAATTATTTCATTGTCTAGATAAAGCGAGGATAACATAATTTCGCTACTTGTTTACATAATTCTTATGGGTTCGACAATCCGGTATTTATTTACTAAATATTACGTGACCAGTGTACTTGTTATTTTATTAGTTAAAAAATTACATTGGTTAGAAAGAAAAGGGGTAAATGAAGATTTAGTTCATATGCTACAGTAGGACTTCAGGGAAGAAGAGGTTTTTGAACCTCTTAATGATATTGATGACACAAAAGCACCAAGTATGGATGCATACTCCTCTTGCTTCTTTTAAGTTGCATGGAAAGTAGTTGGAAAGGATGTAAATAAGGCCGTTATGGCTTCTTCTTTTTTTCATTCTGGAATGATGCTTTCTGAGATCAACATTACTCTCGTGCGTATGATTTCTAAGGGTAGTATCCTTACCACCCTATTAGACTTCAGACTAATTTCCTGTTGTACTGTGTTGTATAAAATAATTTTCAAAATGCTTTGTAAAGGACTAAGGACTGTTTTACCTTGGTTGATCAATAAAGCTCAGAGTGCATTTGTAGAAGGCAGATTTATTAGGGAAAATGTGATGTTATGTCAAGAGCCCGTGGTGGGATATGAAAGGAAAAAGTATTTCTCCTCATTGCATCATGAAGTTAGATATTTGAAAATCTTATGATTCTGTTAAATAGAGCTTCCTTCAATCCTTAATGACTCAGCTTGGTTCCCCCTGAGATTTGGGCATCGGGTTATGACATGTGTCTCTACAGTCAGCTTCGCCTTGGAGTTAAATAGGGTTTTGATTGAAAAATTCAAAGCTAGTAGGGGAGTTAGCCAGGGTGACCCTCTTTCGCCTTACTTATTTATGATTGTTATAGACTACTACTTATCCAGGAAACTGAGGATGATGAGTAGGGTGAAGGGGTTCAAATTCCATCCTTATAGGAATATGAAATACCTTCAATTGTATAAAAATTGATGAACAAAACTTAGAAGTATTAGTCATGATGCAGTTAGTGATCTTAGGCTAGAAATCAAGTAGGTAGTTATAGTTTAGGTTAGATACTGGAGAGCACACAGACGCAGATAAGGAGTATCGTGTGGGTCACCAGATACAAACTACTATAAAGAATTTTTGCTAAGCAGCGGGCAACAAAAGACCTGTAAATTCTTCAGGATCTAGGACTGGACTTACAGACGAGGACCAACACAACAATGCATGAAGTGCATCATATCTGGGTGCAAACTAGAGTTGCAGCAGGAACTGCTTGCAAACTAGGGTTGCGACAGGGCCTGGGTATAGACTGAGGGTGTAGTAGGAACTAGATACATACTAGGTCTCACAGTACTAGGTATAGATTGAGGTTGCAGTAGACTGAAGTACAGTAGAGTTGGTTGGTGGGATTTGGGTCAAAGGTCTCAGGGCAGTCAAACGAGGATTTGAGGTTCAGAATATGACAGTATTAGAATCTGAAGTAGGTGAGCTGTCAACATTAGTTGGGACACACATGTGACAAGCGGTCACATCAGATACTGTACATGGTCACGAGTTCATTCCCTGAGCCTATAAAAGGGGATCATTGAAGCTCATAAAGTAAGGCTATTAAAGAGAGTGATTGAAAAGCAAGCGTGCAAAAAAAATCAAAAATTCAAAGTTTACTCAAGTGAGCTGAATCGAGAAGAACATTGAAGAGAGTTCACTAGTCTACAAAACTTATAATAGAGTCTAGCTGATTGGATCTATACAAAGATCTAGGTTCTTCATCTTTTGTACAAGTCAGCTAACTTGTAAAATGATGTTATCTTATAAGCCACAAACAAGAAGATAGTGAACTCACCTCTTACCTTGACTAAACTGATCACCAAGGAAAGACTACACTAAGCTTTCGTTTATTAATCGATATCAAACCTTGTGTTCTTTACTTATTTCTTGATATACTTAGAACTATTAGAAACTGATCATCACAGCCAAATAGAGGCAAACTTATAAAGTTTGAAGTCTCTGCTGGAGACTATCCAAGTAGTTTGCATAGAATAGTTAACTTCAAAAAAGTTAAATCCGCTACATTAATTCACCCCCTCTCCCCTCTAAGTTAAATCTTGGACCGAACAATTGGTATCAGAGCTTAACTTTCCAGACTTAACAATGTGGAAAGAAAAGATCACTCTTTTTATCTACAAAGAAGTTACTAATAGTTTTTTTTTTTGTAAAGAAAATATGGCTCCACCAAAGCTGCCAAAAAATCCCAACAACGGAGAGCCACCTATATGTTCGTTTGATAAGTTCAATCATTGGAAGATAAGGATGCTTGCACATCTTGACTCAATAGATGAAAGAATGCAAGACATCATCACTGATGGACCTCACATTCTAAAGATGCCAGATCTAGTAGATGCAACCAATGAAGTGAACAAACCAAAATCTCTATGATCAAGAGAAGACTGGGATCTGGTACTCGTAGATAGAAGAGCACGGAACCAAATATTCAAAGCCCTTGATGACAATATGTGTGAGATAGTGGTTCATACAACCACTATAAAGGAGGCATGGGATGCTCTATGCTCAGAAAAGAAGGGACAAATGAAATAAGGAAGAATAAGAAAGATGTCTTGATGTAGCAATACGACTGGGTATCAATTAGATTAGATGAGAACCTGACCAGTTTTAACGAAAGGTTCAACATTCTCATCAACAATCTCAAAACCTTAGGAAAGACTTTCGAGAATAAAGAAGTCAACCTAAAATTTATGAGATCACTTGGTGAGACTGGAGTACAAAAACAACAACAATAAGAGAATCCAGAGATCTTGCCAAGATGTTTCTAGCATAATTATATGGTGTGCTATACACTTACAATCTAGAAATTGAACAGAAAAAACAAATAGATGATGCCAGGAAGAAAACTCTAGCTTTTAAAGTGCAAGAAAAAATCCTGAAGTCAATGGCAGAGGAGGAAACCAGTGACACCAATCTGCAAATGAACAAGGAGTATCTGAAGAACTTGCATTGATAGGAAAGATGTTCAAGAAGTTGTTCAAAAAGAGGAATCTCAAGAAAACCTTTCCCATAAAGACAAAAGAAGTAGAGAAGGAAGTCTGCTATAATTGTGGCAAGGTAGGACACTTTCCTGCAAAATGCAGACGACCCACACAAGAAACCTTTGTACAAAAGCCCAAGAAGGATCACAACAGAGGGAATCCCGAAAGAAAAGAAAGGAGTAAAGACTATGCTATAAAGACATGAAGTGAGACAGCTTTGATGATGAATAGACTATCTCAAATGCTCATGTTTGTCTCATGGCAAGAAACGACGAAAAGCAACAGGTATTTGACTTTTCAACCTCAGACGCCACCATAAAAGAATTGAAGGAAGCACTTCAAGAAACCTCTGAAAGCTTTATTTCCCTTTCAAAGGAATATAAAGATAATCTTGAGCTAATTGCAAATCTCAAAGAGAAATGCAATCAAGCACATGAAGAAACCAATAACAGCTTAGTTAAAGCTCAAGATGAGCTAAAGGAAGCAAATGAAAAAGTAAAGCTTCTTAATGCAGTAGTGAAAACACTCACATTGACAAATGCCGAGCTTCAAATGCAAGGAGACACTTGGAACGGAAATACCTTGTCTTTGCAGAAAATGCTCAATACAGGTCAATACTCTAATAATAAAGCTGGGTTAGGGTATAATGAGTGGATGAATAATAATGAAAATGAAAAAGTCATTACCAATAAGAAGAAAGCATAGCATACTACTGCAAAAAACCTGTAGAAAGGGAATACCTCTACTACAATAGGAATGCATAAGAGCAAAAGCTCCACTACACAGTCAGTACAGAAAAGTAAGATTAATCTATAGTAGATATCCCTACTGCAATAGAAAAGTAAGATCTCTACTGCTCAAACCCAGAGGGCTAAAAGCATACCATCAGCACGAGGTGATGTAAAGTATCATAAGGTACAGAAGGCCAGGAATCCTAAGAAATGGTTCAATGAAAGGCCTTATGAACTTTAGTATGTACCTAACTACTAAGTGTGGAACAAGGTCGCCAAAACAACATGGAAAAAGCCACACATGAGGCAAACCTGCTCATGCCAAATATAGTAGACAAGATGGAAAAACTTGAGCAGACCACTCAAAACTGTAAGACCAAAGGTCTACTGTTATACCTATGGCAAACATGGCCACAAATCCTTTGAATGTTGAAATTCTCACAAGAAAATAATTCAAGTGTGGATTCCAAAGACTAACAAATGAGGACCCATATGAGGAATATGGTATCTTGACAGTGGATGCTCATGACACATGACGAGAAACAAATCCATCCTTGAGGACTACAGAAAGGAACAAGGACCTCTCGTCATTTTTGGAGGAGGAAAGGCACATATAACTAAAGGTTATGGAACCCTTGGTACAGGTTCTTTAATCTTTAGAGATATAGCTTATGTCAGGCTTAGAACATAACATGTTATCCATTAGTCAATTGTGTGATAAAAATTATGATGTATCATTTACTCATGATTCATATCAAGTAAAAAACAAAATCACACAAGAAGTCAAACTGCTGGGAATTTGAAAAGAAAACATCTATGTAGTAGATTTTGACTCATCACAGTCAGAAAAAATAACATGCTTCTATACAAAAGAGGCTGAAGACACAAACTGGCTATGACAAAAAAGATTAGCTCACCTTAACTTAAAAACTATAGCCATATTATCCTTAGAAAACCTAGTAAGAGGTCTTCCACAAGTAAAGTTTAAAAAGATAAACTATGCAAACCATGTCAAGAAGGAAAGCATACTAGAGAAAGCTTTAAACCTCTAAATTAATCAGAATCAAATAGAATTCTAAAATTATTATATATGGATCTTTTTGATCGAGTAAAGGTAGAAAGCTTAAGTAGAAAGAAAGTATACTCTACTTATAGTAGATGATTACTCAAGATACACATGGGTAATGTTCCTACATAAAAAACGTGAAATTTGTAATCTGTTGACTAGATTCTTAAGATAAATTCAAAATGAAAAAGGGATTGAGGTAATCACAATTAAAAATGATCATGGTATTGAATTTGATCAAATAGGTATAGATATCTACTATAATGATCACGGAATAAAACACAATTTCTCAACACCAAGAACACCTCAACAAAATGGTATAGCAGAAAGGAAAAAATAGGATACTTATAGAAGCAGCTAAGACAATGCTTGCTGATGCAAACCTGCCTAAAAGCTTTTGGATAGAAATAGTAAACAGAGCTTGCTACACTCAAAACAGGTGGACTATACATAAACTACATAAAAGGACTCCATATGAATTATGGAAAGGAAAGACACCAAGTGTCAAATATTTTCATGCTTTTGAATATAAATTCTATATACATAATAATGACAAAAACCTATCTAGGAAAATTTGATCCTAAGACAGACGAGGAAACCTTCTTAGGATACTCCACAACCAGTAAGACCTTTAGAGTATAAATGCTTGCAGATTATGGTATGATATTCTCTGAAATCTCAATATTTTATGACAACACGTCTGTAATGACAATGACAATTCTTATACTTATGATATGGCCTTTAGAGTTTTATGATACTGCTCTACTGCTCTACTGCACATGTAGAATCCAGACTATCATTATTTTTATGATATGCAGACTAGCATTATCTACTCTACTGCTTGCTGCACATGAGGAATGCACACTAGAGATAGCATTATCTACTCTACTGCATTATCTATTTTTAGAAAGAATATAACGTTATAAATCATTTTGCGTAAAATCACACAACGGTCAAATCAATGGCTAATACTGCGTAATTGCTAGATAATTCTGGCAACGGTAAAAGTTTTCAATGGGTATAAAATGTAGAATTTTTTCAATTAGAAAAATCACTTCAATCTCTCTCACACTCTCACTCACACACACTCTCTCTCTCTAAAAATCGTGCGCTCTACTACACAGAACTGCAAACCCTAATTTTGCGAAATTCTCTCAAATTCAATCTCTTAATCCAAAAATTCTCTTTATCTTTTCAAAAATGGCCAAGAAAATCAAGTTGCAAACTAGCATAGTGTTCGACTTCAATACTTTTAGAAATGAATCCGATGAAGTATAGGAGATGGTCGAACTAATTCAAGAGGCATGACTCAAATTCTTCTGCAAAAGAACCTGCAGAATTTATGATGAAGAAGTACTAAACTTCATCATGAAGGCAAAGGTTGCAGACAACCATCAACTAATCACATATTTCTCCACAGCTAAGAAAATTGGGATCTACATACGTCCATATGACTTTGGGCAGTATTTCAATCTCCCAAATAAAGGATTGAGAATCATCCCACCTATCATAGTGAAAGAAGGAAGGCACACCATGTTAAGTGAAGAAAGATAAAAAGAAGGAATCAGAAAGATGAAGAGGTACCTATCCAAGGAGCACAAGATGCTCGTAGATGTTATGAAGAAAGTCATATTGTCCAGAGAATTCTCCAAGGATCAGATCACATTTGATCAACAGGAGATCATGTGTGCAATTCTCACAGGGTACAAAGTCAATTGGTCAAAATTGCTTATGCACCAGCCTTTGTTTGGAAGAGTGATCAGCATCATCCTCAAAGGAAAGCTAAAGCTATCGGATAAGGAAGAAAAGCCATGGACGGTGGCTAACCAAATAGATGTCAGAAAAATAGGCAAGCAGCCTATTATTTTTACAAAAAAGACTACAGCAGTGCGGACCATTGCAATGCAGACTAGCGCAAAGGCTGTAGATCTTCCTTTGAAGAAACCTGAGAAAGTCAAGAAGACACTCATCAACAAACCACTACCAGCAAAAGGAAGTAACAAAAGGAGACTAGAAGAAGACTCGTCTTGCAAACCTCAGCCGAGGAGACCATATCAGACCACCCGGCTGTAGAGCCGACTGAGATGGAAGTGGAAGCACAGTAACCCTTCGGGTAAACAACGCAAGGAAAAATAGCTTAGTACAGATCTTGAGGATCCAACTTGGTGTTATGCCCATTAAGTACCTTGGAGTGCCTCTCTCAGCACAGAAGTTAGGTGTAAAGGCTTATGATGGTATGATAAACAAGATCACAACTCGTATTACTTACTGGAATGTTAAATACCTGAGCTATGCAAGTCGTCTGCAATTTATCAAGTCTATTTACTTGGCCTGCACCGCTATTGGTCCCAAATTTTCTTGCTTCCTGCTACAGTCAGAAAAGGTGGAAGAACGATATAGGACCTGATAGTGCTTTGTCTCATCACAGAGCTCTAGTAGCTTGGAGTGATATCTGTATGAATAAAGATCAATGTGGCTTAATGTTAAAAGCCCTAAAAGAATGGAATTATGCAATGCTGTTCAAGATCATTTGGACAATAGAGCAGAAGTAGAAGAGACTGTGGATTAAATGGCTTCATGAGTTTTATCTGAAGGGTGAAAGGGTATGGAACGTATGGAGGAAGGCTAGTCAAGCTGGGTTTGGGCTTCCTTGCTTAAAGCTCGAGATGCGATGATGAGAAAATGCTCTGTTGCTGAGATGGTTGGTTGCTGGAAGGGAGGGTATTCAGTGCAAATGGGTTATAAAAAGCTGGTGGATAAAAAGCCTAGTCCCATGAGGAGGTTAGTATGGAATAAGGATGTGAAGCCAAGGGTTAGTTTCATTATATGGCTGACATTGAGGGAGAAGCTGAAACAAGAGTATGGCTAAGCGATAAGGGTATTATTGCTGATGACGTTTATGTTCTGTGTGATAAGCAAGCCGAGGATATGAATCACCTATTTTTCCTTTTTGAGTTTTCATGTGAAGTTCGCAGAATAGTCTTCGTGGAAGATGGGTATTAGGGGCAAGCACATGGAATGTTTCCAGCAATGGTGGATATAGATGGTGAAGATTGCAAGTGGAAAAACACGAATTGCAGGTGCTTGAATATGTTTATTTGCTGAACTGGTCTATGTTATCTGGAATGAACACAATAGTCGTATTTTTCAAGGAGTCAAGTGAACTCCTGAACAACTAGCTTTCTCATTCTATGGGTTGATTTGAGTAGTTTGTGTATGATTATGTACGAGTCATTGAGTGATTGTATTTCTTTGACTCGATGCACATTAATTAATCACTATGGTTGTGTTAGCTTTGAGGCATTGCTTCCTACGAAGGGCTTGACCCATGTAGGCTTAAAAGTTTGTTTCATAGTTAACTCGATCATAGCGTTGTTTAGGTACATTGGAGTTTTTCTGTAATTTTTTCCTCAATTTAAAGAAAGTGTTGGTCCAAGAAAAGAAAAGAAAAAAAAATACTCATATAATTCTATCAAGTGCAGGATATGAGGAGGATATCTTTGTAATACAGGGTGATGTGCGTACATTTTACCCCTCACCCATATTTTTACATAGAGAGAATGTTTTCTAATGTTCTCAGGTATCAAACCTTTAACCTCACGGTTAGAAAAAAAATAATTTACCACTAAATTAACTCTATTGATAAAACAGATTTTATATTTAGAATAAAAAATAGGTGTAACTATCCCTTCACATCATCAATAATGAACTTATCCCTACACAACGTCAATAATGATAATTTTTTAAATTTTCTCATTTTCAGAAAATTTTGAAGATTATCAATTTACTTAATAAAAAATGTATAAAATATGCTTGAAAAATTTAGTAATATAAGGATTAAAAAAATCGATGATAAAAACATTCAATATAATATTCAAAATTTTATGATGTGTAAAAAGTTTTGATGAGAAGTTTATTAAAAATAATGTCATATATAATTTAGATAAGTTAAAAAAAGACAAGATCAAGAAAAATTTTGTTCAAAATGAAACCATTTGATACCAAATAATTGCAATAACTAAAACCATTTTAACACCAAAGTTAGACTTGCTCTTACTAAGGCTTAATATTAGTACATGTTTATCATATACATGATAGTTTTCCTAAACAAAAGCTTTTAATAGAGACAATTTCCAACAACGCAGTTGATGCAATCAAGTATCTAGTCCCTGAGTAAGGAGTATCACACACTTCAGGTTTCTAGGTAAAAATCAAGCTAAGGTTTTGTCCATGACAAATTTAAAATGGTAACAAGTGAGCAACATTGATCAACATTCAACAAGATCTGCAAGAAGCAATAATGATGGTTGCCCGGCTCTATGGGTTTATCACATTATCAGTGTCTATCTCAGCATTCAGCACTACTCTGCCTTGGCCGAAAAATGGTTGCCGCCTGTTGCGATCTTGTAGCCGTAGAATGCGGTCATCAGAGCACTGCAGTATCACAAGCGGAAATAATGAGAAGAAATGACTGTACTAGAAAGGAAACATTACAAGCTTTCAAGTTCTGTTTCTGTGACCGAAAATGATAAGGTTGGCGCCTTATCTTTTGGAACAGTAGCCACTAGAAATGCTCAACAATACGCTGGACCACATTCATGGACATTTCCTATGAAACTTCTCTTTGAAAATCCATGTGGGTTGGGTTAAGATATGATCATTATGATTTGGATCATGGACACAAACATATTTGATGTGCTGTACTTCCTGGCTCTGTCTAATACAAGACGCAGACAGAGAAATGCAGAGACACAAACCTTGAGTTGTTTCAATGGTTACTCCATGATTGATCCAAATTGATAGATCGTAATATATAAAGTTAGGACAGTATATAATGAGTTAGAAATCTACCTATATTAAACTTTAACATGGACAAAAGAGAAAGGTGAACAGATCAGGGATTGAAGCAATTGTAACTTAGCTTATATGTTCAATCCCGGACGTGATGGGCGCATACAAGACATCAAGAGAAAAGGGTTATGGCCAATTCGCCCAAGGCAGAATCCTAACAACATAAGGCTGCCAGCATAATGCTCTGCTGCAGTGTTCTACACAATACTTATACCTGTTCATATAACTTGATCATGGGGAAAGGGCTGAATCACAGAGGAACAAATTTGTCATGGTGTTTCATCCCACACATGCAGTATATGATGAGAAGAAAACCAGAAGGAGAAGTTCATAAAATAGTAGGGTCACGTTAATTATAAACCTCATAACAAACCAGTAAGCATTGTGTTTGAGCTATATAAAGGAAAAGTATGAGCTTCAGCACGCAGGTGCAGTTTGCTTAAGCACAAAAGGCAGAGAACAACGTATACAGGCTACGAAGCAAAGATACCTGATCCCAGCAATAATTCCGGCAGGCATTATCTTTGAGGTTTCCAAATATCGTTGTCCCATGACAAATGCAAGTCCGCCTGCAATAACTGTGATCCACGAAAATCGCTTCAGACAGATCATGTTGATACGTAAATGCAAGATTTTCTTAACATGACAGCATGAGAAATTACAACAGAAAATCATAAAAAACAACTATTGATCACCTCACAGGTAAGAAAGAAATACAATGAATAAGCTAAAGCTCCTTACAAGATCACCTTATTGATGGTTTTGCACCTTCAACTAACATGAGATTATTCACACTCCCATTTCCCAGCTTATTTATCGACAATCATTCTCATCAAACCAACACAGTTTGGTGATGTATACATAACCGTAAATAAATACAAGCCTCAAATAACCTGCTGGAGAAATGGCGGAAGATTGGAGAAAGCCTACTCTCCGACATGAGCTTTCAACCTTCTATGGTATCAATAATCAACTACATATAACTAAATAAGGTATGATTATAGGGCTACCAAGTCAAGATAAACATCGTTGTTCTTTTGTTGCCAATAGCGATCAAGGTTAGCTCCCCAATTAGTAGTTAGATCAGAAACTTAAGAGAAGGACCATGGTATTATCTCCTTGTGAAATAGCCAGGAGCCGAAGCTGAGAGGGTCAAGAATATGAAACCTCAACGGGTAATGTTTTAGGACATATACCATAAAACACATAAGAAAACGATTGACAATATGACTAATCAATTAAACACAAATGTAACTTAAGGAGAGAGATGACTAATAGTATAAAAGTGAAACAACAATTGGTCAAACAATATTTACTTTCAAGGAGTAATTAATAACTTAAGATGTAATCAATGTAAGAAAAGGACAATAATAACAAATACTGAGACGTACATATGAAATACTAAAAAAATATTCACTTTGTTCCAAATAAATTATGATGTGTTAACTTGACACGATTATTAAAAAAAAATCTTGAATTTGCATCACTTTACATGAATACCCTTAATAGTTTATGAGTAAAGGTGGAATTATGAGTGGGTAGAGAGGAAAAAATGAGTGAAAGAAGGTTAGAAATATGAGTGAGTTGAGAAAAAAAGAAATAATTATGATGATATGATATAAAATAGAGGTAGTTTAGACATTTGGATACTCAAAACTTATCCAATTGGATAAAAATGTAATTTATGTGGGACATCCAAATATAATATTGTTTCACAATTTATGTGGGATGGAAGGAGTAATATACTGACTTTATAGCTTAATGGTTGATGATAAGAAAACTAGAAAAGTGAATGATAAAAGAAGAGGATTACTGATATTAAGTTTCTTGGTTCATGATACAAGGAGAAACTGATGCAGGAAAAATGAAAGAGAATGATGCCAGGAGAACAGGCTAAGTTGAGTTTTGAAGGTAAGGTCATGTACAGTCTTCAATCATAAGTCTCATTATAACAGGACCACTGACTAAGTCGAGTTATTTAAAATAGAAAATCGACGACACATCTATCAAGAAGGCTAATAATTTATAAGTAATAGGGAGAAAGTGAACTCCTTTTTAAGAAGTAAAACAAGATCTTCAAAAATCAATGTTCGACGCCACTATATGGGAATCTAACCATCAGACATGCTTGTTTAGTAAATACTTCTTATGCACAAAAATTTAGGATTGATCATCCCAAAATACATTGGTACTCGGTGGGAGAAGTCCGAGGGACTATCAAACTTTTTGGGAACAGAAAATTAGGTTTTTTTGGGGGATAAGTGATGAGTGTGAAGGCATTAATATTTTTCTAAGTTAATGTTTTTATTTTAGGTACATTTTGTATCGTTACCTTATGTTTTATGTTTCCTTTAGTTCTTGAAACATTGGAACTGTTGTTTGTTTATTTTTGTCATAGATTTAATCGAGAGAAGATGTTTTGTACGAGTTATGAAAAGCAATCAAAGTTGTATGAGTTATGAAAAGCAATCAAAGTTGTGAAGACTGCTTTATGAAGTGTTTCGACGAATTATGAAGACATGGAGGCAAAACGATGTATTTGCTATTGATTACTGATCTCAAATATGTTTTGGAGATGTATTACGAGCAATAGAAGGAGATTAGATGAATTTCGAAGCAAAACGGGATGAATTAAAGGTATCCTGTGTTGGTCACGGGCGTAACAGTTGCCCTGAAGAAAACCTGAATAGATCACGATTGTCACGGGCGTGACATAAAGATTTTAGCAATATATTTTACCCGAAATTCAGATTCAGATGTTAGGTCTAAAAAACCTAGGGTTTCTCATAGAGTTTCAACTTTGCTTACGGATTTCTGGAGTGGTAATTTAATTGGAGATTCAAAGACTGCATTTACTATTCTTCAATCAAGTATAAACCTTTATCTCTCTCTTTTGATGATGTGTTCATCGCTTGTTATTAGGTGACTTAATAATGAAATTCTAATAAAAGGATTATGAGATTATGGACTTAACATAATTGAAACCAGATTTGTTCACGCTATGATTGTTGTAAAAGTTAGGAACTTTATCAAATTAACAACTAATACAACTTGGATTGATCACCTAACTTATGTTAAGGTGTTAATTAAGCTAATGACATATTCTTATTTGGTCATATTAGTAGCATGTAATCAAAATGATACATTCTTTTTTGGTCATGAATTGATTAGAACCTTTAGCATGTGAATTGATAAAAAAAAAAAAAATATCATTTTCTATTGATTCATGTTTGGTTTATTCCTTATTTGATGCAACCTTATTTAGTTTGACATATACATTCTGTTATAGTATGTTAGATTAAATTGGTTAGGTTGATTATACATTCTCATTCGATAGTCAACAATTTAGAGAACGTAATTTAATAAAACCGTATTTTACGATCAAACCAATCATAGAACAAATGAACTCATTAATCACATCAATTGTTATCAATGATTAATCCCCTATGCTAGAATGCATTTATGGAGTTTCCTACACTTTAATCCAATAGTTTACAACCACATCAAAAATACGTAGATTGATAATTTAATTGTTATCTTAGTTTTTAATATTTAAACTTATTTTTTTTTATATCAAACCCCCCTCCCCCAAAATCAACTTACTTCACAATTCTAGGTAAGATTAGATTAATAATTAGTTTAAATCATTTGAACAACCGTCTCTGTGGGATCAACCATTATTTCTACTATTACATTAATTTTATTAATTAATAGTGAGAAACTATAAAATGTTTATACGTCAGACGATAGTTATACCAATAAGAAATTACATTGTTTCTTAATTTTAAAGAAATCATAATTGATGGTGGATATGAAACTTCAGTTACAAGATCCATATGAAGATATGTCCACATCTGATTAAAACCGCTACCTTTCATCATTAGAAATGATGGTGGATGTTTAGGCATATTTCACATAATCTAATATCACAAAAGAGTACAAGTGATGAAAGGAAATATATACGATCACAATGTGTTGAATTTGTCGCAGAAGATCTCGTGATGTTCGTGGTCCTAATATACAAGGAAAAGAGGAGAAGCTCGTGAAGACTGAGCACGGGCCGTATGCGTAGAGCACAACCGTGCTAAATGAGCACGGGCCATCCAAGGTAGGCACGACGGTGCACCTTGGTGTTTTGAAGTTTTTGAGCACGGGCTTCTTCAACCTATGCGCGGTGAGCACGGCCTGTGCGGGCCATGCAGAATATCTTTCGAGATTAATTATTATCTATTTATTAGTGGATCTATAAATATAGACCATGTATCATGTTTATTGAGACTTAAATAGAGAGATTCCTCTAGGGTTTGAGAAAAACACAATGTGAGATTAAGTGAGTTAGAAGAGACAAACAAGTTATAAATCCATCGGTTGATTAGTATTTTGTTTCTTAGAGAGTTTTTCTTCAACTTCAGAGTTTTCCCATGTTAAATTTTGTATGTTGTTGTTACCGTTTTTGTTCATGATTGATCGTGTTACAATTCTTGTTCGTGATTAATCGTGTGCTTGATTGTGGTAATCGATGCATCAGTTTCTCGATCAAATTTGTAACAAGTGGTATCAGAGCTCCATGTTGCGTCAGGCTGAGAAAAGTTCGAATCTTTAGGAAGAAAGATTAAATCTTTAGGTCAAATATCGAATCTTAGAATAAAGATTGAATTTTTAAGAGTATTTTGTTTTTCGAAGACGAGAAGATGGTGAATACTATAAAGTTTGAGATCGAGTCGTTCGATGGAAAGATGAATTTCAGTATCTAACAAAGTACGATCAAGGATATCCTAGACCATCAAAAACTTTCGAAGGCATTTAAAGGCGAAAAACCCCGTTGATATGAAAAAGGAAAATTAGGAGGAGATGAAAGAGAAAACGACAGCTACCATTTGCTTGAGTCTCTTGCTGCAAGTGAAGTACCAAGTTTTGACGGAGACTTCTCTCAAGGTGGTGTGGGAGAAACTGAAGAAGATTTATGTCAAAATCTTTGTCAAACTGTCTCTTGTTGAAGATTGGTTGTACAATCTCAAGATAAAGGAAGGTACGGGTTTAAACGATCACTTGTCAGAGTTCAACAGGTTGGTGACTTAATTGATCAGTTTAGAAGTAAAAATAGATAATGAAGATTAAGCGTTGATCTTATTGAGGTCGCTTCTGAGTTCCTATTTCGCACTAAGACTAGCTTACTTGTCGGGAGAGACAATTTGAAGGTTGAAGATGTGACTTCTACGATGCTAAATGCAAGCAAGTTCAACTCAATTCCTGTCGATGAAGGAGAAGGCTTCTAGCAAGGTCCAAGTCCATGAGGAGGATGAAAGACAAAACTCAAGTGGGGTGCTACAAAATGCCATAAGATGGGACACTACATGATAAAGTGTCCAAAAAACAAAAATAGATGAAGAAAGTCGTATTTTACGAGTGTTGTAGAAGGAGTAAACGACAATGATGGAGAGCTTCATATGGTCTCAGAATCATCAAACTCCTAGAAAGTTTCTACGATAGAAAAAGGTATCGATTCTGATTAAATTGTTGATTCAGGATGTTCTTTCCATATTTGTCAGAGTAGGGATCTTTTCCACAAGTTTATGCACAGTAGTGTAGGTTCTATACAGTTGGGTAATAGTTCGACATGCAGGGTTCTTGGAATTGGCATAATCAGAATCAAGATGTTTGATGGGATTGTGCGTACTTTAGGAGGTGTCCGATTTGTTCCCAGCGTGAGAAAAAAAATCTAATCTTAGTTGGACAATTGGATTACAATTGTTGCACGATGTTTGTAAAAGGTGGAGTAATGAAGATCTATAGAGGATCCATGGTCGAGATGAAGGATAAGAAGAAGAACAATCAGTTTAGGTTGATTGGGAGTAGAGTTGTAGAGACAGAGCTTTAAGAACAGTCGTACAAGAATTAAGACAGAACCCAACATTGGAGTGTCAACAAGCTGAGGAATGTTTCAGTTGACACGTTCGCAGGGTGTTTTCGTCCAGATAGTGAAGATTTAGTTCGTCATCAAGGGGATATGATATTAGGTGGAGATAAGGTTGCGAAGTGTAGATTACATGGGCGGCGCAGAGCAAAAGTGGTGCAGATAGCTAAGGGCTAAGGTGACACATGTGGTGCAAACGCCAAAGCTTAGCGTACAACAAAGAGAACTGAAGGTAGATTTTCAAGGAAGAGTTATCGATACAGGTGGATGCTGAAGAAGAAGACAAAGGTGGCGAGCCTCATCTTCAAGGTCTCATGAACCCAATGAAGAGTTTGTGGTAGAGCGTCCCTACCACAGGAAACGGGGTGCAAGGTCATTTCCCAGATGGGGTGCAAGATGACTTCTCAATCTCGTTGCCTTGTTGAGTTTCGAAAGTTCAAACCGGTTCTCGAGCTCTTTACGATAAGATGGAGATTGTTGAATTTGTCATAGAAGATCTCATGATGTTCGTGGTCCTGATATGCGAGGAAAAGAGGAGAAGCTCGTGAAGACTGAGCAAGAGCCGTGTGCGTGGAGCACGAGCGTGCTAGATTGAGAATAGAACCAACTTAACATACTGTAAATTCAAAACCAGCTGAACTCTAACAAGAAGCTCTTTATTCATACACAATAGAACTAGAATTAAGAATAGGTCGCCAGAATCAGGAAAGAACTTTGCTCTACAAAGAGCACAAACCAAAAGAACATAAGAAGCCTAAATTCAATAACACAATGGACCAATAAACTTGGCAGTGCTATTATGCCTGTCCGAGAGTGGTAGCCACACTATGCCAGAGAAAAGATTGACTGCGGCATAATCCTACGGAGAAGTATGCCAGGAGAACTAAGGCATGAGTAACTATGCCAGGTGAACTAACTCATGAGTACTTCCATGCCAAGCTAGTTTTGAAATAAAGTACCAAATCGAAGCATCTGGACCTCAATGAAATGAAAAGCCATCAATCTAGTTCACCCTTACAAGCCTACAACTGTGAATATACCTTGTAACCTGCAAATGACCACTTCAACCGGGTTGGAATCTAGGTACACCTTTGCGATATGTTCATTGTCTGACTCACATGTGCAGCTCGGAGCTCTAATTTAAAAGTTAGAACCAATGGTTCAATACTAAACGCTACCAATCACAGTGAACTGTCGTATTTCTTTCTTAAATTACAAAGCATGATACCATTCATCTATAACAGAAAGGTCTCTGAATAGGAAACCTTATTTTATTAAAGAAGACAGTGAACTATCTTCGGCTAGAAAACCCAAGTCAAACAGCATATTCATGAACTTCTATACCAGCAAAATCCATTCAAACGGTAATTACAATATTCTCTAACCCATTTTGCATTTCTCACATAAGAAACATAATGCGCAAGTGATCCCGTCTTATCGATTGCCACGTCTTTAAACCATGCATGATGCACGACATCCACAACAACAACTAACAACCCAAGTGATCCTGTCCATGACAGGGTATGGAGAGTGCGAGATCTATGGAAAGTATCTCATCGCTGTTGCCAACTACAATGGAACTGCTTTTTGATGTGCACAAGTAACAACATTCACAATGGTAAAAAGAAACAAAAAAAATGGAACTGTGGCAAATCTGAGCTTTCGGTACAGTGGGTTCGTATAAACAAAGTATATCTAACTTCAAACATTTCGACCCATTACCCTGATCCTATTATACGCACCCAAATAACATATCCCAAACACAAACACTATCATCGAGAAGAAATTTCAACTCTAGGGATCACTCAATTAACGACATCCCACAACAGAAAAAAAGACGAAGAACCTCAAACAAATCAGATCTAAAACACAAAATCCCAAGACCAGAACCCAACAAGGCAACAACCACAAATCCCAACCTGTTTCAAGAATCAAAGCGAGAACCGAGTTTCTCCTCTTCTCGAAGGCCTTTAGACTGAGGAAACCAGCAATTATAAGCAACAATCCAGCCCCGACTCCTCCCCCGAGCGAACTCACGCTCCCTTTCTTCGCGTAACCGATGAATCCGCCAGCTATCAAGATCAACCCGTATGGGATCGTGAAGCAGAAATCGTGCATTTTGATCAAGTGGGTAGTGAAGAGTACTCGAATTATAGGGAGATTTGACCTCAAGGAGATGGATCGAGGTGGGTTTTTGAAGGAGTTTTCGTTAGGGTGGTTGAATTGTTCAAAGGAGAAGATGATGGCCAGGTGGTGTGTACAGGAATATCGCTGGGTTTGGAATATAATATGACTGGTTTTGTGTGAGTAGTTGTTCAAAAGCAACGAGGGTTAACCGGCAATTTTGTTTCATCATCGATGACTCCATAATTGTTTTTGATCAAGTCTCCTTGATGTCTTGACCTATGTATCAATACTATCTATAAAAATTAAATAAATTATTTTCTTCGTCTCATATAAAATATAATATTTATATATGTAATAAAATCAATTTTGTGTATTATTATTATCCGTCGGATGATCAAACGTCGTTTAACGTAAATTTATCATAAAATAATAATAATAATTTAAATTGTATTTTTAATCCTGTCATTGTAATTTTGTTATGTCATTATGAAAAATAACAAAATTACACAAAATACATATTAAAAAGTACAATTATTATTCAATATTATGATTTATGTGGAAAGGAGGGGGTACTATTTATTACAAGTGGTATACAAATATGTGAAAAATTCTTTTGTCTGTCTCATTGGAAATAAATTATCCAGTGATGTACCACGTAAGAATATTTACTATTTTTAAATTGATCCTCATAAGATACTATTAGATGTATTACTATTTGACAGACATATTATTATTTGACTAACATACTAATAAAGTGTAGATCACATTTTCATTCCAGAATTTCACAACAAATACACACACATAGTAATAATACACTCAACACAACTTAACAAAAATACAACAAAAATCAATCGGTGTTATTGATGACAGTTTGTGAGTGTATTGAGGACAATTTTGTACGCAAGAGTATCCTTAACACTCTTTATCACTAACGCCAACATGTTATTGATGCTCTCAGGATGCTTCTATTGAAAAGACATAAATCCTAACCCCAAACCTAATCAGCTTCCTAGTAATCTCACAACTGTGAATGTTGGTTTCGGGGTCTGAGTTTAAGTCATAAGAATTCCATATCGTCAGATGATATGATTTAAGGATTTGTCACCTACTTGCTCCCCAACTAAAAAGGGTTGGATAAGACATGGTTTTTAAATAAAGTTCTAGATCTGAGAACTTGGTTAAGTGACGAAAAGGTCGTGTCAACTGTTAGTATCCGTCACCCCATATTAGATGCAATCTCTACGTTCGAAGATATCCTTCATTAAATAGTTTTGACTTCCATTTTTGTGTTATCTAGTTGTGTGCTCTACATGACAAGTTAGGAAAAAATATATAATATACAGATATTTTGTTCGAACAGTTTAACGGTTGTCTACGTACTTGTGGAGTTTACCATCAGACTAAATTTTTTTGTATACTCACGTTCGATTTTGGAACTTGGAGAGATCAAATCATGTGTAGTTCTGAAATTAGAACAGTTTTCGTTATTATCAATTTTAAGACTATTTGATTCTTGATGAGATTAAGTTGGGCTCTAAAAATCAATCTAAGTTTTAATCCAACTATTTTTATGTATTTTTGGAATATTCGCCTAAGTGTGAATTTGATCGATTTCTATCATTTTATTAATCAAAGTGTGAATTTTGATCAAAATCAATTTTTTTTGAGTATTTTGTCAAATTTTTAATTTTATGCTTAATTTTTCAAAAGGCTAGACCTAAGTGATATTCTATCATTTTTTCTTAGTTTACCTGAGTGTACCTAAGATCTCAACTTAACGGCTCTAAGCCAACCAATGAATTATTTTCTTATCGGTTAAATATTTTCGATGATTTATTTATCTAATCCTAAACTGATTTAGCTAACAAGATAAATAGATAAATATCAAACAAGACCATCAATCAAATAAAAAAGAGCAATAACATTTCAAACGTGTGGCCCCAGATTATTTTAGCATGTAGCAATTTTATTTTCATCATCGGACTAAATACCAATCTCAATTATTCGACATTGAAATGAAATCTGTTCTTATTAATTCAATATCATCAACCAGTTTCAACAAGGGGCAATTATTTTGAAGTACTTAACATAGTTTCAACTTATATCTTAGTATCCAAAAAAATATTATGACATTTTAGATATCATTCAAATTTTGTTTTATATTATGATATCTAAACACCTAAAACATTCAAAATACCTTCATTTTAACTAATCCACCCATCTTTAAACTAACCCAACAAACACAAATGCTCAGCCCTAACCCAACTCACTGTTTCCCTCCTCACACATCATCAAACCCCCAGGGGTTGCAATTCCACCACAATCAGCACTTTGATTCTCTATTCAATTTCCACAGAGCTCTTGATTTAATCCCTTATTTTGCTTCTTGGTGATTGAGCATTCGATCATCGCTACACTTCTTGTTCTACAGTGAGCTCGATTTCTCAACACTACAGTGCCTAAGAGGATCTGATATATATTTAGGGTCAATCCACGTATAGCTCCTCGTCTTCGGGTTCTGATCTGATATATATATATATACTTATACGGTAACTGTAACGATTTGGTGTATGCACATTATCTGTTCGATAAATTGTCTAAGAGGGAGCTAACCCTATTCAACATTTTGATTTGCAGGTCCGCATGGGACGGTCTCTACAAGGTTGTTTTACAAGATGATGGGTTTGGGTTGGTTTCGGATAACTTTATGTTCCCGTTTGTGTTGAAGGCTTTTTCTAGGCTTGCGGCATGGGAGAAGAGAAAGGAGGTGTATGGGGAGGCAAGGAGGAAGGGAATAGGAGGGACGAGTGACCGATGCGATCTGATTTAGTCGTCGTCATGGTCGTGGTGAGATGGTGGTTGAATTGGTGTTTCTATTGATTTTCGTCAGCTTCGTCGACTTGTCCTGCTGTGAATATTGTTGAGTAGTGCTCCAAAATTTGTGGAATTGAATTTCTTTATTTAGTGTCTGTTTGTTTTGATGAGCTATTTTGTTATTCTGTTCGAATAAGTGTGTCAAGTTCTGTTTAGTTGTTTAAGTTTCTGCTTGTTTTACGTTGAGTGTTAAGTCTATATAGTTGGCCTTGTATTTCTTTTCCTCAGATATGAAAAACTGAGAAGTTCCTCTCAAAATTATTTTGCCATTTTCCCCCAACAAATCTTGGTATCAGTGCCAAATGCTAGATTCGTTCTTCAATTGAGAAACTCAGCTCTGGCAAACGATAACACAAATCCTTCATCCCAACCCCTAATTCCAGTTTTCAAAGGGGAAAAATATCATCTTTGGAGTCTCAAGATGAAGATGATGTTTAGGTGTCAAGAGTTGTGGGACTTCGTGGAGAATGGGTATGGCAAGCCGACTCTGGCTCCAGCTGAACCCGATCAGCGATTGCGGGAATTTTGCGAGAAGGATGCGCAGGCTTTGTTCCTCATCCAATCAGCATTGGATGATGAGGTCTTTGCCCGAATTTCATCAGCGGCCACCTCCAATGAAGCATGGGAGATTTTGAAACAAGAATATTTGGGCGACAAGAAGGTGATTGCTATCAAACTGCAAACTCTTCGCCGTGATTTCGAGACTCTGTCGATGAAAGACAAGGAATTTGTGCAGAATTACTTGTCTAGAGTTTCCAGAATCGTGAATCTGATGAAGTCCTATGATGACACCATAAGTGATCAGACTGTTGTGGGCAAAGTTTTGAGGAGTTCAACCTCAAAAATTGATCATGTTGTGGCAACAATTGAAGAATCGAAGGACTTGTCCACTTATTCCTTTGATGAGTTGATGAGTTCTCTGCTAGCTCATAAAGATAGGCTTAGCAGATCATCGTCAGAGAAAGTCGAAGAGAAGACTTTCCAATCCAAGGGGGAGTCTCCCTATAATGGAAGATCAGAAAATACAAGAGCTCGAGGACATGGAAGAGACAATTATCGTGGTCGAGGCCGTGGAGGAAGTAGAGATCGTGGCCAATATGGTGATCAACGACAAAACAAGAACGGTATTCACTGTCGCTACTGCAAAAAAACATGGTCACAAGGAAGGTGATTGCTGGGGTAAACAAAAAGATGAGCAACAAAATGCAAACTTTACTGAGAAGCCATAGGAGGAGAGTAATTTGTTCATGACTCACTCTCCTCTAGATGCTGCAACAAGTGCTGTCTGGTTCGTTGACAGCGGATGCTCTAATCACATGGCTAGTAAAAGGTCATTGTTCAAGGAGCTAGATGAATCACAAAAATCAGAGGTTCGGCTCGGAATTGGCAAGTCATTCAAGGTCGAAGGAAGAGGTACAGTTGCCATTAAGTCTTCACATGGTAATGTTAAGCTTCTCCATGATGTGCAGTATGTTCCCTATCTGGCACATAATCTGTTGAGAGTGGGACAACTGATAAATTGTGGATATTCAGTCTTGTTTGATGATGGTTCTTGTAACATCCATGATAAGAAGTCGGGCCATAAAATTGTTTCACGTTCAAATGACCAAAAACAGAATGTTTTCGCTTGATGTTTCAGCTGGTAGCATAAGCAGTGCATTGGTAGCTCGTGAAAATGCACAATCTAATTTGTGGCCTTTGCGATATGGTCATTTGAACATAAAAGGGTTACAATTATTAGGCAACAAAAGCATGGTTGTCGGTCTGCCTAAGATTGATGCTCTTGACTTCTGCGATGGGTGCGTATGGAAAGGAGCACAGATCCTCTTTCCAGTTGAGAAGGTGTGGAGAGCTTCAACTCTTCTTGAATTGGTTCATGCAGATTTATGTGGTCCTATGTCTATTGATTCCTTGGGAGGGAGTCGATACTTCTTGCTATTTACAGATGACTATAGTCGCATAAGCTGGGGGTGTATTTCAAGAAATTCAAATATGAAACTGTAATATCCTGAAAGTGATAGGAAAAAAAATATTAGTGGATGAGCGACTAAACCCACCATTCCATCCCACTCAAGATGATGCTCCACTTATCATTCCCACTCACAAAGACAATGAAAGATGCGATGAACACTTTCATAATTTCAGGGTTGAGCTCGGAGAACAGAGGCAGAGGAAGGGTCAGATTTCACATTCGTTTTTGTTTCGTCTCGTGTGTATGTTAACAACCACCGCCAGACCGAATTCCGACAAACCCTAACCCCGACGACGCCATTAAGGACCACAGCCGACCACCCTTGCGTCGCCTTGCCTTCGCCGCCGCCCAGGGCTGAAAAACAACCTTGCCGACGATCCGCACAACCCCAAGCTTCGTCGATCGGGTCCGGCCACCCCAATGTCACCTGGGATCCCTGATCTAGCCCCATTGATCTTCCCCGACCTTCCCCAATGAGTTACGAGGGTATTAATGTTATTAATTTTATCGTAGATACGAACGCCATGAGGGAGCAGGATTAAGCTTGAAATTACTTGAGGGATTTTATAAAAATGACAAGGTAACACACATCGTTATCCTGAATTGAATTAAATGCTTGGGTGTGCGTGACTTGATTTATGTGACTGTTTGATCACATATTTATATGTTAAATGAAAGAATAAAATCATGATGTGCTTGACTATATTGTATGTTGAATTGCATGTTTAAAGGGGTAACGATGCAACTTGTAGAATATTATAGTATAATAAATTTTTGAATTTCTGAATATTGCTTGCTCTTAATGTGTGATATCCTGTGCTGTTTATTTTTTTGTAACAAACTATTAATTTTGGTGAATTCTAGAAAATGTTATAAAAATACCTGACCCCGATGGTTTATAATGGAATTATTTTCATTGTCCTCAAGTATAATTTAATGTGACAAATGGGATTATGAAACGCTGTGACAGTCATCTGCTTTATATGAAAATTAATATAACAAATTTCATGATACATGCTTGAAAATCTTGAAATATAAACGCCATGACAGTCACCTGCTGTACATGGAAATTAATTACAATGATATATGCTTGAAAATCTTAAAATATAAATGTCGTGACAGTCACCTGCTGTATGTGAAAATTAATGTAATTAATTTCATGATACATGTTTGAAACATTGGGAACCTTGAAAATCTTGAAAAGCTTGTAAATCTTGTTATACATTGACTTAATGGGATTAATTTTATGTTATTTGCTTGAGAATCCTAGAAACTTGAACATGAAGAAATTCTTGTAAATGACAATGACTGAAGAGTTACGGGTACTAGACTAGCTAGGAAAAATATGATAAACCCCTTAGCGTATACGCAACAACATCATTTGATGGACGTGTTTGGTTATCATTAACCGTCTGGGATCGACTGCATCGATCATCTTGCTTGTTTAATTGTTCGTAGTACGATCATAGCAGGTAACATATTAAATTCTTGTGGTAACTCCTCCCATGTCATTAACTTGTAAAAGTCACGAAAGTCAACACGACATGACATGAAATACTTGATGAGCTCGTTCAAGCCACAAAAATCAATATGACTTGACATGAAAAATACATGAAGAGCCTTAAAACTTTTAATATAGGCTAAGGGTAGTGAAACAAGACTTGAAATGCATGAAAACCCTTAAAAACTTTAATAAAGGCAAAGGCTAACGAGACAAGGATTAACCTGATTAACTTGAATTATGATTTTGTACGTGTTTATATATGTTCCTGTTTGGCATATGATTGCTCGAGGTTGCTTGGATTGCATCTTGTTGTGCATGGGAAGCGCATTATATAATAAGCATGGAAGGGATCGCTGTATAGTGCTGATGTTTAGATTCGGTTTTCTGTAACATCTTGTCTTTATTATGTGAATATTTGATTTCATGTAATATAAGACGTGTGAGTTGGACATTTATTGCTAGTTTCTATGTTTCTGATACTTAAACCCCTTGTAATCTTGTCGTCTTGTTTTAAATGGACATTGCAGCGGCGGTAACGCCACGTGTCTCGCAGTTATTGGACAGGAAATCCAGTGACGTTATAGAATGGTATCAGAGCGTGGGTTTAAGAAATAAACATGAGATAATAACAAGGAAACAATTCAAGTTAGAACTCTGACCCTATATGTGTTAAGTAAGGAATGAGTGATTTGGGTGATATGCTTTTGACATGATCTTAAGTGATCACTCGTATCTTGTAATTAAATGATTCTGATGACTGAATTAAGAATAATATTTCGCAGGTCAGGGAAACAGAAGTCTAGCATAATACCGTCAAAACAAGTGTGGCAACGGACTCTATGTTTTCTACTATGGGAAGACTTATTTGGGCATTTAGAAAAAAACGCTAAAGGTTATATGGGTATTGAAGATGATTTATGATCCATTAAGATATCCGATATATCAGACAACGATCGTTTTACTCCCCTTGCCACGTTACGGGAGATTCTCAACGCTCAAAACTAAGTATGACAACCTCTTCGTGGATGATGAACCAAATAAGGAGGAATATTTCGTGAATGGAAAGTAGAAGATCAATGGAAGGAGTATGTGTCAGGAGATCTGAAATTACAATTTAAACCAACAGTGGGGACATCCTAATTATGAGGAGAATTACAGGAAGTATTTATAAGAGGAGAGCCTTGCTGGAAAACTAGTATAAAAGATTGTCCTAGCATCACGAGTTTGAAGATAAAAAATAATGAACAAGTAATGTACGAGATTTTAGATGGGTAGTATAATAAACGACCATTGTGAACGTCGTACTAGATTTTCTTTATGTTAAGCACTATTTCCTGTTGATTACGTGATGATTAATAAAAGTTATGTCATCGAGTGATAGTTCTTGACATGTTTCATCCCCAAGCCTGATGTGATAACAATTCCTGGGCATTACATGAATCTTTAAAAAAAATATTATACTTGAAAATGGAATCTCGAGCCTGACATGAATGTTATCAAACCTAAAAGGAAGTATGCTTGACTTTGATATATGTGTTATTTCAGTCATGAAAACGTGTCCCAAAATTCTTTGGACGTGGTCCAAAATCAGAATGCTTCGTCGGTAGAAGACGAAGAAGATGTTGAACAACAAGGCTTTCACGATGAGTCAATAGGACCTGCAAATATGCTAGATAACGCATAACCTGTATTGGGTAATGCACCTCCTATTGACGCACATCTGGTGAACGCTATCCAAGCCCTGATAAGGGAGCTAGCAAAGAGCGCTCAAAAGGAAAATGAAGATCAGAGAGCGGATGGTGACAATTATCACCGTCGTCTAAATGTCTATTGCCCTAAGCGCTTCAGCGACGAAGGCGACCCGGCAACCCTTTGAAGACTGACTTAGAAGTTTCGAGAAGTTACTCGATGTAGTTCAGTGCCCTTATAACTTAAGTATCACCTTTGCTTCGTATTATCTCGAAGACGAAGCTGATGCCTGGTGAAGCACTCTGAGGAAAGGACCGAAGAGGAAGGATTTGGATGGGTGGACTTCATAGCTATAATCAGAGAAAGGTTATACCCTGAGTCTCTCCAAGCTAAGAAGAGGAATGAGTTCCTCAACTTGAAACAAGGACCTATGACTCTGTCGGAGTATGCTTCGAAATTCACAAATCTGCTGCGATTCCAATCATCATTCTATGCATAGGATGCGGAAAAACAGAGACAATTTCTTGGTGGCCTGAGCTACAAATTATGTAACCGCTTGACTCCTCAAACCTTTGCGACCTATCAAAGGATGTACGACGGAGCAGTGAAACTGGAACGTGCTATCATTGACCGAAATGATAATCAGGGGTAAGGCTTCAAGAAGAGAAAAACTGGGTGGAACACGCAAGCTGGTGGATCGAACTCGGAGGTTGCTGGTAACGATTCTAGCCATAGGAAGAGAGCACCTTCACAACAGAGTAGCGATACTCGAAGATTCTCTAAGGCACCCCGCAGTCAGCAAATGACACAAGAAATGAGTCGGAACACTGGAGGTAATAACCAGAATAAGACTGCAAACTATTTAGAATGTCATAATTGTGAAAAGATCGGCAATTACGCTAGAGAATGTAGAACCGTTTTGAGGCATGTTATCAATGCGGTGACCTGGGACATAAAATGTATGTTTGCCCACAGAAGAACAACAAACAGATTTACAACACTGGGAAGCCTTCGGTTTCGGGACAGATTGCGGCTCAACCTTCAAATCCGTTTGTTAATCAGAATGTCAAGGGAAAACAACCGGCAGAACGAGTTTATCTGATATACCCCTAGGGAGCTCCAGACGGAGAAGCAGTCGTGACCGGTAATATTCAGCTTTTATCTCAATGTGCTTATGGGATTGTTGATTCTGGAGCAACTAGAATATAACGGAAGAGTTTGCTAGTCTGTAGAAGAAGAACAAAACTTACAGCAGAGTCCTGTTGATTGGATCTGTACAAACATCTAGGTTCTTCATCTTTTGTACAAGTTAGCTAACTTGTAAAAAAGAAGTTTTCTTGTAAGCTACAAACAAGAAGATAGTGGACCCACCTCTTGGGTTGACTATACTAGTCATCAAGGGAAGATTAGACTAACTCTCGTTTATCAATTGATAATGAGTATCTGAACCAGTATAAAACATCTGTGTTCTTTACTTGTTTTAATTTCTTGATATATTTTAGAACTGATAAAAACAGATCATCATATACAAGTAGAGACAAACTTATAAAGTTTGAAGTCTCTGCTGCAAACTACGTAGTCTTTACTACAGACTACTTAGCCTCTACTGGAAACTGTCCAAGTAGTTTGCATAGAGCCATTGACATCAAAAAGGTTAAATCCGCTGCATAAATTCAAATAATTTTTTAATCAACCTATTCACCCATTCTAAGTTGAATCTTGATCTTATAATTGGTATCAGAGCCTGACTTTTCAAACTTAACAGTTTTTGGAAAGAAAAGGTAATTCTTTTATCTGCAAAGAAGTTACTGACAATTTGCTTTTGTAAAGAAAATGGCTTCACCAAAGCAGCCTAAATGTCCCAACAGTGGAGAACCTCTAACGTGCTCGTTTTACAAGTTCAACCATTGGAAGCTGAGGATGCTTGCACATCTTGACTCAATAAATAAAAGAATGCATGATATCATCACAGATGGACCTCATATTCCAAAGATGTCAGATACAGTGGATGCAACTAATGAAGTAAACAAACCAAAGTTTCTTTGGTCAAGAGAAGACTGAGATCTGGTACTGGTAGATAGAAAAGCAAGGAACCAGATATTCAAAGCTCTTGATGACAACAAGTTTGAAATAGTGGTTCATATAACCACAGCAAAGGAGGCATAGGAGGCTTTGCTATTGAGAAATGAAGGGATGAATGAAATAAGGGAAAACAAGAAAGACGTCTTGATGCAGCAATACGACTGGGTCTCAATGAGATCTGATGATAACCTAACCAGCTTTTATGAAAGATTCAATATTCTCATCAACAATCTCAAAACCTTAGGAAAGACTTTCGACAACAAGGAAGTCAACCTAAAGTTTATGAGATCACTTTATGAAGTCTGGAGTACAAAGACTACAACCATAAGGGAATCCAGAGACCTAGTAAAAATGTCCTTGGCTCAACTATATGATGCATTGCTCTAGAAGTTGAGCAGAAGAAACAAATAAATGACTGAGGTCTACCTGACCAACAAGACAATCTCTAACAGCCAATAATTCTTTCCAGATCCAAGACGATCCATGGCTCCTTTGTACAGTCCTTCGTAAATAATAGACATGTACCCATTGAATCCAGAGTCTCTCCTTGCTCTTAGGAATATCCCATATCAGCTTAAACAACATAGCCAAGTTCCACCATCTGAACTGCAAGACACCAAGTCCTCCCTCCCTTATAGGTCGACATACAATATCCCAAGCAATCAAGGCCTTCCTCCTATTCAAAGCAATGCCACTCCATAAGTATGCTTTGCACATCGCTTCAAGCTCCTCCATGACTGCTGCAGGAATAAGCAACATTTGTCCCCAATATGAGTGAACCGTAGAGAGGCCAACTTTCACTAATTGAAGCCTACCTGCATATGACAGCATACAAGCAGGCCAACTCCTTTTCAATTAGAGGACAATATTGCTGCACACTTAATTTTATCGAAGAAAGAGGAATGCCTAGATATTTCACAGGCAAACTGCCTACCTCCAGTCCCAAAATACCAACTAGCCTCCTTCTATTCTCTATATCCACCCCACCAAAAAACATTCTACTTTTGGCAGCATTCATCTTTAGATTGGATGTCTCTGCAAAATGAGCTAATCCAGCTTCATGATACATTATAGAGGCCACATCTGTACGACAAAGCAGCATCAAATCATCAGCAAAGGTAAGATTTACAATCCCCAAGCGACTGCATCTAGGATGATGACTAAACCCAGGTCTCTAGCTAGTATGTTTCATCACCCTCGTTAAATACTCTATAATCAAGACAAAAATATAAGGAGGCATCGGATCACCCTGTCTCACTCCCCCTCTTCCCTTGAAGAAAACCACAAAATTCCCCATTTACATTTAGACTGTACCATACTGAAGTAATATACATCATATTCCAGTTTTTGAATATCACTGGGAACTACAACGTGTTCAGCATCTCTTCGATAAAGGACCAATGGACAATGTCATAGGCCTTTTTGATGTCAATCTTGACAAGGCATCTGGGAGTGATACCTCTTCTGTCATAACCATACAACAAATCTTGACAAAGAAGTACATTGTCAATGATAGCCCTATCTGGAACAAAAGCATTTGAGACCAGTCTACCAAGAAAAGTACCTCTTTCAAGCGTTTACATAACATTTTAGAGTTGATCTTATAAAGCACAGTACAGAAGGCAATAGGTCTATAATCAGCTACGGTGGATTGTCACCCCAGTAACACTTACATTTTTCAGCATTGTACCAGTACCAAAGAAATTCAGGACTGCCATTGTCACCTCCTCCCCTAGAATATGCCACGAGCTCTTGAAAAAAAACAGCAGTATAACCATCAATTTCAGGTGACTTATCATCAACAATATCCCACAAAGCTTCTTTCACATCTAATGGAAGGAAGGGAGTAATCAAAAACTATTGCTGCAGGGAAGACAACACTGACCCCTCCCTAATATATTCCTCCTGAACTATAGCCTTCCTCTTCTTATCACAACCTATAATGCTCTGGAAATAGCAAATTAACTCCTTCTTGATCAGTTCAGGATCAAGGATTTGAGTATTATCTTGAGTACATAGGCTGAGAATAAAACTCTTCCTCCTTTTCCCCTCTATCAAGCTCTGGAAATAGCTAGTATTTCTGTCATTAAGTTTAAGCCATTGGTCCTTGGCAAGCTGCCTGAAATAAAGCATTTCAGCACCTAATAACTGTTTGTAATCATCAAGGACTTTCATAGCAGCTATTCGCTTCTCATTGCTCTGGTCATTCCTGAGGTCAGCTTGAAGCTTCAACAGCTCCTATTCTGCTTGAGTTACCCAATCAGACAGCTGAGAATAATGACTTCAATGCGAGCCTCTAAGTTTCAACTTCAATAGCTTCAGCTTCCGTAAAATACAAAACATCTTACTGCCATTAACAGACACGTTCCAAGCCTCTTCTACCAGCTGTAGAAAAAAAGGATTCTTAATCCATAGATTAAGAAATTTAAAAGGAGCCCTAACAATTTGCATCTTCCCCAGCCTTATAACCACTGTTGAATGGTTAGAGACCCCTTGCTCAGAAAAGAATACCTCAGAAGCGGAGAAGACATCATGCCATAAATGATTCCCCATTGCACGATCCAGATTGATTCGCATCCATCTTTCAGAACTCTGTTGGTTATACCAAGTATGAAGGGCACCAGTCCCTTTAAGATCTTCCAATCCATATTCCAAAACACAATTCAAAAATTGAGAACAAGGAGTAATATCAATCCCTTCATAACCTATTTTCTCCTCATAGAACAAAAAATAATTAAAATCACCAGTAACTAACCAAGGATCTGTCACCCTCTTGCAGAAAAGCTTCAGGCCCTCCCAGAGTGACACCTTTTTGAGCCGCAGTATTAAGAGCATAAACGCATGAGAGACAAGCTTGCACATTTAGACTAGTCGATCTGATACTGCAGTGAAGAGATTGATCTGAACCAGCTATGAAGGTCACATTCCAGATATTACTGTCCCATGCCAACCATATTCTTCCATTTGCAGCATGATGATAATTGTTGAGGCACTCACAATGATGCAGACACCCCTTCCTTATTCTATCAAACTTCACAGCTTTGACTCTAGTTCCCAAAATAACAACTAAGCTAAGCTTATTTGATGCCACAAACCTCCTTATGACATTTTGCTTTTCAAGTTTATTCAACCCACTGATATTATAGACCCCCATCATCAGAGAGATAATGCTCCAAGAGGAGCAATAATACTGTTCAATTGCTTCTGAATCTGCTCTTCATTCATAGCATCCTTAACACTTCAAAATTTGCTTGAGGAAACTATGATCTCCTTTGTTTTATGCATAACAGCAATAGGCCCACCCTTTACTAACGTTTACTGAGCATCTTCTTTACTAATCTCATCACTCAGACAAGCAGCATTCTTATTAATTTGAGGTTGCACCACCTTAGACTTCCGGACCATCATAGATTTAGGTTTGGACCAGCATTCAGAAGTGAGATGTCCCCTTTTGTTGCATTTCATACAACATTTAGGAACCCATTCATAAACCACCTCCTGTTCTATGAATTTCCCCCTTGGAGTCATAAAACTGATGTGCTGCACTAAGTCCAGTAGAGTATTCACATCCACGAGAATTCTAGGAAAAGATATTCTCTCCTTTTTACCTGTAAGTGCATCAATACTATCCATTTTGAGTTTAACAGTTCATATGCACGAAATTACAGTTCACACACGTATGATATACAGTTTATAAAATTAATGTTTACATTTCACGAATTCTAATAGATATTAAAATATAAATGAAACTTCACTAATGTATTTTTGTGTAATTTGCCTTAATAGGGGAAATATCTCTTTTTTCTGTATATGTGTACAAAGAATAAGACGAAAACTAGTTGTCTGCTTCCTTGTGAAAACTTGTGACTTCCAAATTGCAGAACCATGTATTTCATGTTTCATATGAAATCCAAAGACAATTCGATTCTCTTTAAAGAAAAACAAAGTAATTCACATGAATTAAGCCAAACTTTGTTGAAAATAGACATGGGTATCAAGTAATGATGCCAGGACTGTAGCCATTAGTATCACACGGACTCGGCGATTCTTGTGCGAAGCTATACAGCCCCCATACAAGAAGTATCCCATATACTGGATTATGAAATCAGATTGAAAACTTTGGGGAAATAGTAACAAAATGGATTTGAGCTTTAAGAAACTCGATAGAAATCATTTGAAGAAATAGTCCATGAATATCATGAACATAATCATATTCTGGTTTTTTTAAGAACGTAGGAAGAATCTTGGGTATTATAACTCCATGAGAGCGAAGAACCCTTCATATGCTACGCAAGTGTAAAGCAAAGACCAAATACACGGTTTTTCAAGATAACAAGCTCATAACGTGTAATAATCAAAGCATAATCAAAGTAATCGTGTTGATAATGTGTTATAAAAGATGTGATTTGGGATGAGAAAAAATAAGAAAGGGTGTTATTTTTTTATTCAAAAGTGATCCTGAAATACAACGGTTACAATCTTATTTATAAAGGATCTTATGAGCTTAATTCACCGTGAAGAAAGTCTTGATAAAATAAATATTTTAAAATGAAATAAAGATAATATAATTATTGATGTCATCCATTTCGTCCTTATTTTCTTGACGTTACGTATATATTATTCCTATTTAATTCATTACTCATTTTTTTTCATGTATATTATATTACATTATAACAAAAAGTTCTAAAAGTTTCTTTTTTAAAAAAGTTTCAAAAGTTGGTTCTTCATCAAGGTAGGTGCTCTCTCTGTCTCACCAGTGTCGACTCATGAGATGAAGCGGAGACCGGGAATCGGAGGTCTGCAGACGACGGCAGCCACTAGAGTTTCTCTCTATCCCTTTTCGTTCCCTTTTTGATTTCCATATGGGATTAATGATTGAGAATTCTCTAAGGTTTGATCTTTTTTTTTTTTTTCTTTTGAATTGATTTAATTGAAGTGGCTATACAAATTGGTGGGCGAAAATGTAGCCAAAGTGAAAACAGATCTCTTGAAGGAGCAGCTCGCCACTTTCCGATCTCATCTCGAAGACTTCACCCGCAAACACAAGGTCGATTCATGCTGCATCCTTTGTCGTTTGCGTTTGATTCGATTTGTTTGTCTTTTCAAAGGGTGATTATGGTAACTTATGATCTTGGTTGATAATTCAAGTGATTGGATGGAATTTTTTAGTATGATTCATTTGGGTTTCTCGTAATTAGTATGAGTTTGGTTGATTCGTTATACTCCTTTGGCTTCTGTTAACCTAATCCGTTTCGTCTTCCTCATAAAAGAACATACCTATATTATCCTATCGATTGTAGAGTGTGAGGACGGCAAGATGTATATAGCTTTATCCCTGTTATATTTATTTCATGTTCATGATAATTCTTTATTATTATTATTATTATTTTCATTATTGATTGCAGCTGGTTCGATTCGTATGAGGAAACTTGACCTTTGTGATTACACTTTTTGCTCTTGTTTTGGTGAGATTGTGATGAAGTTTGACGTAGGGGTTTAAGAAGTATGCCTTGTGCAAGTTATGAAACTGACTGGCCTTATCAGGCACTCTTGTTTTTCCCTCTCAGAATGATATTCGGAAGAATCCGACATTTAGGGTGCAGTTCCATGAGATGTGTGCTAAAGTTGGAGTTGATCCCCTAGCCTCGAACTAGGGGTTCTGGGCAGAACTACTTGGAATTGGTGACTTCTATTATGAACTCGGTTTGTTTTTATCCTAGCAGATGTGATGCCAAGTTTGTGTCCAAACCACCTTCCACCTCATGTAGATGATAAAACGTACAAGAAAATATGTATATATACTATGAAACGGACCGCGTAGGTGCTTGTCATAGACAATCATGTCTATGGTTAACCAAAGAAATGAGAACCCATCACAATTTTATACTTAAATCAATGCAACTCTTTAACAGTTTTTTTTTATATAGCTGCATTATGGATGGTGAATATTTTGTTGAACTCACCTTTCTTATTTTCTAATACCCTGAAAAGAAAAATGTTAGTGGAAGACATCTATACCCACTTCCACCAAACCACACCACCACTCCCACTCCCACTCATCTCCACCAAGCAAACTCACAACCGAACAGTGTCTCATAATTCTTCCATTTCCACATCTCACAAGCTCTAAATCAATGGCAAAATCGACAATCGGTTACGCTTTTGCTTGCAAGGAACAGAGAAGTCCATTCAACACTCAATCGTCTAGGTCGCAAGAGAGCAAGGGATCGATTTGGTCAAAACGGAGATCGATGCGCTGATAAGTGAGCGAAATCCGTTCGACTGCATTGTTATTGCTTATGATGATGGTGGTGGTGATGGAGGGAGATAGACGGTGGTAATTGAAGGAGGCTTGAGGTGTCGGAGGCGAAGTCAACCACCGCGCATCGCTCCTGTAAACGGAAACGTGTCACTGGATTGAACCACTTCGTCGTCGACGCCGTCGTAGTTTTGTTACTCATCAATGGAGAATCGGACAATTAAGGTAAGCAACATACTGGATCTGGCGATGAAGAGAGAGATCCATGAGTTCTTCTCGTTCTTCAGAGACATCGAGCGAATCTGGCCTTCCCAGCATCTTGTCTCGATCATATCCGACCGCCCGATGTCGTCTCACCTTCGTCGGACCACCAGCGGGCAGCGAGCAGGCCTGGCAACATCCTGACGCAGACAACGCGGATCGACAGCTAGACATTGGCCTAAACAGCGACGGAAAATAGGCCCATCAACGGCCCTATTGGCCCGACAACAAGCCTAGATGACTACCCGGCCCGATTACGACCCAGCCCAACGCGGCCCGATAGCAGCTCATACAACTTCATGACGTTGGCCTAACGATTGGCCCGAGTGCAGCCCGACAGGCCCAGTAGCGGCCCGAAGAGGATCGTCACCTTGGTCATTCTTGTTGTCTTGTCTCGGGTTTTGATCGAGATAACTCATCGAGGAGGTAATCTCCACTAAAGCATTGCTTGAAATCCATGATTGGTTGTAGCATTGTGATGTATGGTTAGTGATGTGATACCGTCGGGTTGGCGAGGATGTGGTGCTTGTTATTTGTCTCGTGTTGATCTTGCTTGTAGGTTGATATAGTCAGGGAATAAGTATGATGGGTTTCAAGGTGTGGATTATGGTGATGTTGATGGGCATTGGTGTATTTGTGTTTAGTTGTGAATTGGTTGCCTAGAAGGATAACGATGCAACTTGTAGATTATATTATAGATTATATAAAATTCCTGAATTCCTAAATGTTATTTGCTCTTGACGTGTGATATCCTGTGCTGGTTGATTATTATTTTTGTAACGAACTATTAATCCTGAATACTCAAGGGAACAAAAATATAACGTGATATGAATTATAAAACGACATGGTAATCGTCTGTTATACATGGATTAATACGATTAATCTCATGATACTTGTCTGAAAATTTTGAAATAGGAACGCTGTGACAGTCGCCTGCTGTACATAGAAATTAATTTCATAGTACATGCATGAAAATCTTGAGAATCCTGAAAATCCTAAACATGAAGAAATTCCTGTTAAATTAATGGATAGGAGATTTACAGGTTCTTGACTAGCTAGGCAGTGTGTAAACCCTTTCGCGTGCACGCAACGATATCAATTTAAATATAATTGATGGTCGTGTATGGTTATCATTAACCGTTTGGGTCGACTCCAGCGATCATCTTGCTTGTTTAATTGTTTTTAGTACAATCATACTAGGGAACAATTGGAAATTTTTATGGTGACTCCTCCATGTCATTAATTTTAAGGCACGAGAATCAATATAACTTGACATGAAATGCATGAAGCGCATGTCATTAACTTGTAATAGTCACGAGAATCAATATGACATGACAGAACATGTCATTAACTTATAAAAATCATGAGAATCAATATGACTTGACAGAGCATGTCGTTAACTTATAAAAGTCAGAATCAATATGACTTGAGTTATTATATTGTACGTATTTATAAATTTCTGTTTGACATATGATTGTTCGGTATTCATTGTATTGCATCCTGTTTGTGCATGGAAAACGCATGATATAATAAGCATGTCGGACCTTTGAAATGGACGTGTATCCTGTGTTACTGGGCTTTTGAGCTCAAGGTTGTTCGTTTCAGGTAATAAAGAATCGTGGAATGGATCCTTACTTAATAATGATGATTAGATTCGATTTTCTGTAATGTTTCGTCGATATTTCCAGACGTACGATTTACATGTAATATAAAACTTGTAAGTTGAATATTTCTTGTTAGTGTCCTATATTTTCGATATTTAAACCCCTTGTAATCTCGTTGTCTTGCTTCAAAGGGATTTTGGAGCGGCGGTAACGTCACGTGTCTGGTAGATATTTGACCGAAAATCTTGGAGCGTTACAGATTAGTATCAGATTGGTAGAGATTTGATTATAAGATGATGTCTAAGTGTTCTTGTGCTTTCCTTCCGTTATTCGCTTCAATTGTTCGAGATCATTGGTTTATGAGTTCAATTCGATTTTGACGCTGAGCCTTTGCAATCTATTGTTGAATTCTCTCGTTTCATTTCTTAGATCTTCCTTCCATAACTTTTACTTGAATGTAGTTTCGAGGACGAAACTTCTTGAAACGAGAAAGAGATGTAATACCCTGAAAAATAATGTTAGTGGAAGATACCTATATCCACTTCCACCAAACCACACCACCATTCCCACTCCTACTCATCTCCACAAAGCAAACTCACAACCAAACAGTGTCTCATAATTCTTCCATTTCCACATCTCACGACCTCTGAATCAATGGCGAAATCAACAATTGGTTATGCTTTTTCTTGCAAGGAACAGAGAAGCTCCATTCAGTACTCGATCGTCAAGGTCGCAAGAGTATGAGGAATTGATTTGATCAAAACAGAGATCGATGCGCTGATAAGTGAGTAAAATCCGTTCGACTACATTGTCATTGCTTATGATGATGGTGGTGGTGATAGAGGGAGATAAACGGTGATGATTGGTGGAGGCTTGAGGTGGATTGATATGGATAGCTTGTGTTGCTTCGACTCTGGCCCACAGGCTGCCGAAGGCAAAGTCAACCACCCTAGATCCGGCCATCCCCGACCTCAGCGATGCCTTTTCACCATTAGATCTGACACGCTGATGTTGCGCCGTTGTCGATTCTGACTCGAAGAAGATGAAGCGAGTCATTGGATTGAACCACTTCGTCGTCGACGCCGTCTTAGTTTTGTTACTCATCAATGGAGAATCGGACAATTAAGGTAAGTAACATACAGGATCTGGCGACGGAGAGAGAGATCCACGAGTTCTTCTCGTTTTTCGGAGATATCGAGCGAATCTGGCCTTCCTAGCGGCTTGTCCCAATCAGATCCGGCCGACCGATGTCGTCTCACCTTCATCGGACCACCAGTGGGCAGCGAGTAGGCCCGACAACGACTTGATGTAGACAACGCAAATCAACAATCGAACATCGGCCTAAACAACAACGAATAACAGGCCCATCAACTGCCCAATTGGCCCAACAGGCTCATGTGACTACCCGGCCCATCAAGCCCAACGCGGCCCAACAGCAGCTTAGACATTTTCATGACGTTGGCCTGACGATTGGCCCGAGTGCAGCCCAACAGCATGCCCGACAGGCCCAGTAGCGGCCCGAAGAGGATCGTCACCTTGGTCATTAAATTCACGAGAATCAATATGACTTGACAAAGCATGTCGTTAACTTATAAAAGTCAGAATCAATATGACTTGAGTTATTATATTATACGTATTTATAAATTCGTGTTTGACATATGATTGCTCGGTATTCATTGTATTGCATCCTGTTTGTGCATGGAAAACACATGATATAATAAGCATGCCGGACCCCTGGAATGAAGGTATATCCTGTATTACTGGGTTTCGAGCTCACGGTTATTTGTTCATTTCAGGTAATAAAAAACTTGTGGAACGGATCCTTACTTAACGATGATGATTAGATTCGGCTTTCTGTAACGTTTCATCGATATTTTCAAACGTACGATTTTCATTTAATATAAGATTTATAAGTTGGATATTTTTTGTTAGTGTCCTATATTTTCGATACTTAAACCCCTTGTAACTCGTCGTCTTGCTTCAAAGGGATTTTGGAGCGACGGTAACGCCACGTGTCTGACAGGTATTAGACCGAAAATCTTGGTGCGTTACATAGTTGCATGAGATGGAATAGTGCTTTCATTATGTTTTAACAGACTTGCTACTTGTCACAACTAAAGCCCAAAATCCATATTGGCCCAAGAGGAAAGGCCCAAACCCAAGAAAAAAAGGCCCAAGTCCAAGAAGAAGGCCTATGTTCTAGAAAATTAAGGAACACTCTAGAGAATTCAAGAAAACACCTAGAAAGTTGCTATTTTTTGTAGAATGTTCTAGACAATTCTTGTAATTATAAGAGTAAGAAGAGTCTAGATCAAGGATCTAGATCCTTTCATGGACAACTATATAAACCCCTTAAGGGGCAACCATTTGTTATCAATCAAGCTACAAAAACACAATCAATCCAAAAGCAAAGCATTCCACTTTTTCCAAGCTTGTTTCCAAAAACTCTCATTCCTTACATCGGGTGTTTCATTTTGCCTTACGGCAACAAAGGAGAAGGCTTAGCTTAAGTGAAGATTGGGAGTAGCTTAAGTACCGCATGGGTCTTAAATCTCTAACCCCGTGACATACTGCTATCGTAGATTTGAGACTGCTTTTTTTGTTGCTGATGAGGTTATGTCGGGTTGTCATTCTATTGATTGTTTTGATTTTGCCACTTGGACGAATGTTCTCTCTATATTAAATTGTGGCATCTTATCACTTCATTAGACTTTCTACTAGTCTACAAGGTGTACAAGATATGTTTGTTTGCTCCACAAAAACTGCTTGAAGAGTTGTGACTACTGACTAGACACTATCTTGCTTAAAGTCACTTTGGCTAGGAATTTGGCACCAAAATTGAGGGTTGGGGTTGTTGATAACTAGTCTCCTCGATACCTGGAGGGTAAGTTTTACCTATGGGTTATACACTTTTGTCAAGATTATCTTGGTCAAAGCTTCAATTTTATTTATTTATTTATTTATTTATTTTTACTGAAAGTCTCTGGATTTGCGAGGTGAAGTTGTATATATCTTCAGGACCCCATTGTAGGTGGGAGTCTTTGTCATTGGGTTAGGATTTTCTTTGCGTTAGTGCTGATCTAGTTGTACGTTTGCTAGTCAGGGGTCCAGATTGTTGAGATTTGCTTGGCAACGAGACCCCACAATGGTGGTCTGATAAGCTTGCAAGAACTCTGTACCTTGGTAGGCCAGAAGAGGGAAAATGCTCGTGAACCTGTGACCGAGGATGATTTCCTAAGAGCTATAAGTAAGCTGAAGGTAATTATCTTTACTTTACGTGTAATCTACGTGCTGCAATTGATGTAAAGCTGCCGCTCGTTATTTGAATGAAGTTTCTGCATTAATATGATAGAGCCTGGAGCAGATACCTCTCGAAGTGCATTCTGCAGGTGCATGCTGTGATATCATTGGACTGTTCTGTTTTTTTTTCTTCTTATATTTCTTGTAGTGGATTGGAGTTCTAAATGGAAGCATAGTGCTTTCTGCTGGATAGTATTTTTACTGAAATCATTTCATAAGCTGGTAAAAGCTCTGTGCATCATTAGGGATATGTAAGGTGTTTGGAGTTGTCAAAACTTCTTTGTGCTTTGATAAAAGAAAAAACGAAAAAACCAACTGCTTAGTGCTATGTGAAACTGATGCCTGATGCCTGTGTTTTATTTTCCTTTCTCTTTCTTTTTTGTATTTTTTTATTTAAATTCCTTTTTCCCTTTTGTACAAGTACGAGTTCTTTATATAGATATATATATAGTAAGTACGAGTTCATTTTATCCTGCATTTGTCTATCCTTGCATTATGGAGTATGCTGTGCTATATGAAAGCAACCTTGGAGTACGTCCAGTAGATCGCGATTTTTGGGACTGCCTAATTACCTTAGTTTTCTGACTTTGCTTTGTCTTAGGTATTGGGCAGCGGTTATGAGGTGTTTTCTGTTGGGAAGAAGAAGCTTGTTCGATCTGTTCCTAATGAACTGAACAAGGATCACAATGAAATTTTTGTCTTCAGGTTGGTTTATTTCCTATCTCTTCGGAGTCCAGTAGTGAGAACCGGTATTAATTGTCTTCAGTGTTCTTGGGATTGGGTAAGGTTCGTTGGGTTTACATTTGTATTTGTATGGCAAAGTCCGTCATGGGAACTCACAGGTCTATTGGGAATCCTTGAACCAATTTTTAATAGACAATGCTGCTTTTGAAACCTGATGCTGCCTGTCGGTATGGTTTTAGGACTCTATTGCCACTATCAGGTTATTGTTGGTGTAGCACGGATTTGAGGCCTTCGATTTGAAGTGGTGTTATTTGTATGGTTTCACTGGTTTCATATGAATGCCGCCCTTCTGGCAATCGACACATTTTCCTTGTTGAAAATGCTAATAGGTGTATCCTAATTCCATGCTTCTGGTGTCCTAACTACAGTTTTGGCAGTCCTTCAGGTCTCTGATATAGTTTTAGTAGGCATCTGATAAGTAGAGATTTAAGACTTTAGGCATGAGTTGAGCTATGAATGGCTTCATCATGATCATCTATATGTTGAGTCATTGGTAGTGAAAACAAAAGCCTATGGGTCGCTTCTGTAACTGGATAACCAGCACTGAAATTCGCCTTTGTGTCGGTCAGATGAATCATCAAATTTCTTCATTCTGTAGGGTTGAAAATGTCTGTTTTCATGTGTTACAATATATCATTGTCTTTTCCAAAAGTAGTCTAGTTCACCTTTCCGTTTGGAACCAGTTGGAGGGATGAAAAAAATGTGAAATGTCCGTGTATTTACTAATGTTCTCTAATGTACTACGCGTTTTGATGGTGTTCTCTCAGGCACAAGGTTTTGTGACAGTTGACGAGGTTGAAAGGCGACTGTCGTGGTCTTCTGGGCGTGCTGTCGGTGCTCTTGACACATTGCTGGAAGTAATTCCTCACTCTCTCTCCCTCATAGCTCTTCTCTTTCTCTGGGTTACTTTTGGTTGGTCTCAGAGACTCCTTGTGATCGAATGCAGGAAGGTCTAGCAATGATAGATGATGGCCACAGGGACGGGAAACGAAGATTCTGGTTTCAGTGTGTTTCTTCCATTGCCTCCATCGTGGGAACTGATGCCATTGCAATATGAAGCTGTAGTCCTTTCGCGTTCGTTTTGAAGGAAAGGGACATTGGACTGTGATTCGTATTATCAAAACTATCTGTTGTTATCCACTTGTTGCAGCATCGAGTTGTTGTACATTGAATTATAAACTAAAGATGAAGAGTGAAGAGTTGAAGCTGATATCTATTTATTCTTCGTAGATATCTTTTTTCTTCTAAAGCTTTATAAGGCACATAGGGTGGTACTTGTTATTGGTTGCCTCCTTTCTTTCTTCATTGTATTAGCTCATTAGTCACTAGTTGCAAGCCTTGATATCAACCTGGGTGCCGTCAAGACAGTTTGGTGTTCCCCGGGCATCTATAAAGAGATGCTAGCAAGTCATGGCAGGCAACCATGAATAAAGTTGAATACAGATGAATGTATCAGTTGCTGAATGAAAGATTGGGAACTAACTTTTAAGGTACCCTTCAAAAGGGGGTCGAATCTCGTGCGGTGATGTCCCACAGATGTGGGAGATTAACAGAGTTATCCAACTTTTAATTTCAGTCTCCCGGAGGGTATGCTTTCATTACGTTTCAATTTAAAACCGCTGTCTTGGAGGCACTGAGGATGAATAATTATATCCTATCCGGATGCAAAAGAATGGAGTATAAAAGGTTTCTGAAGTTTTACTGAACATTTTAACTTGCGTAATAACAGTCTATTGGATCGAGCTTAAAACTTATCAAAACCAACTTCACATCTGTAACGCCCCAAAATTTAGACATGCCTTGAAGAAATTGCCGTCATGATCTAACCCTAAGACCAAACCCTGAGACTTTTAACAATGATAAAATCCAAAATTAATACCAATAGTTGTTTTAGCCCCAAACCTGATGTCAATCCTTATTACATATCGGAAGTTCTAATAGTCCGCTCATCTAACGTGTTTTCTTACTCTTGCTATTAATCTTGAAAATATTTTGAACAATTGAAGAGGCAGAAATCTCAACAAAATATACTATGATTTGTAAAAGAGAAATGTTTATGATAAAGAAACTTCAAGAAGTTTAACTTTGAAATTATTTGAAAGTCCTTGAAAGAACGATGAACTCTTACTTGCTCACTCCCAAAACCTTATCTCAAAACTTCAAAGTAAGAAAGAGGTTCGATACTTGAAACACTTGAGAAAACATTGTTACCATACTTGAACCGCTAGAGCAAACTTGGTTACGTTACTTAAGATGCATAGAGATACTTGAAACTTAGTTGTGATACTTAAAATGCATTAGAAAAATTGACAATGAAACAAATAACTCATGATATATATATAGAAAATACGAAACTAATGTTAAATCAGTTATTAGAGGCTAGAGCAAGTAGAAAGCGTTCCCTTTCTCGCCTCTTTTTACTCTGAAACTCCAATGTGGGTAGAGTTTGTTCAACATATCCCCTCGCACGATTGTATCTTTTTTGCTTGAATCGTTGATATATATATATATTTTGGTGGTGCGGAGTGTTGGATTGTTGGGCCTACTGGGCTATGATACCATATTAAATCTGTGGGGTTTCATATCAAAACTTGTAATGGGAAGAGTAACCCAAGATCTATATATGTGATTATATTGATTTTTCAAACTACAACTTCAACAGCAAGTGGCCTTAAATTTGGAAGCTAGTGTATTTTGTAGCGTGTCTGATGAAACATGAGTTTACTCTATCGAGATTGACTTGATCAATTTTTGCTCAATGCGTAACATGGCTAGTCTTTTCAATACGAGTGCTATAAAATATTTTCTATATGAAATCGATCCATTTAACCAAGATTTTGAGCATGGTTTGATCCTCGTATCGAGACAATATTGTGCTCGTTCAAAAATATGTTCCAAATAGTGATCGTAGAATGATAAATCTCAAAATCAATTTTTTGATGAACATGAAAAACCAATGCCCAAGTAGTAGGTCATGTGAAGACGAAAAACATGTAGTATAAGATGCTAAACCATATTGGAGTTTTGATATGGAATGATGTACCTTATAAGTATGTTGTTAGGAAATAAGTTGGACCCCAAGAGGTATCGAATTTTGTGTGAAAGGGAGAGCCTAAGTGAGGATCATAAACACACACACGCTTGTCGGTTCGGCTTGGCTTGATCGGTCGCCCACGTGGTCCATTAAATCATATATATATTAATAACGTTTTATTATATTTTTTGGACCGATGTTAACGTTATAATCTGACCATTGGGTAATTACCCAGTCAACATGACAGTTGGACTTGTTTTCCAATCTCTACACAACACGTGTCATAATGTTTTCCTCTTTTTTACCTATATAAACAGGGCTTCAGATGTGCATGCGCGCTGGCCAGGCCGAGCTTTGCTCGGTTCGATTCAGTCAATCGCGCACGGGATTCATTAAATAATATTTTATAAAGTTTTATTAATTTTTTGATCAATGTGAACGTTACAATCTAATCGTTGGATAGTTACCTAGTCAACATGACAGTTGGACTTGTTGTCAAATCTATGTGCGACATGTACTACATTGTTCCCCTCTGTTTTGCCTAATAAACATGGCTCGAGATCGCCTTCTTGCATGTAAATAGATTGCATCAACAAACATTAGAGTCTCGTTATGTCGTTGCATTCCAGGTTAGTTCATCGAAAGAGTTCAAGGCACTGATCGGTACGTGGTTCCTCTGGTTGTAGTGCTGCATCCAAAAGTCATAATCGTTGTATCTTGGGAGACTGTTGTCGCTCATTCGTTACTACGAATGACGGGACAATAAAGTCTTGAGAACAGAGGGCTCACTCTCGCCTCAATTATTCAAATTTGTGTGATCTGTTCTTATTTCTTGTTCTGTTTTCTATTTTGGTTTATGTTTTTTACTAACCTACCAATGATTTCAACATTGTATATAGTTTCTTTTTATCATAATTAGAGTACTAACCCTACGCTATATGATAAAAAAAATTATAATAAATAAAAATAGTGTTGGATTCACTTTTAATATTATTATATCTACGTCATTTTAAAGAATTTGAGTTTATTTATCCAATCAAAATGACCCAATTCAAACCATATGTCATATTGCCAATATACTTAATGAATTTTTATCATTTCAACAAAATTAATGTTCTAAAATTTAAGAATAAGTTGTTATTTTATATTTTATTCTATTTATCATTAAAAAAAATTTAAATGACAAAAAAGTGTCCTGTCATGCCATGTCATTTGTCATGCTGTTTATCGTTTTGTGTAATTATATACTCTCTTCGTCCCACATATTATGCAATATTTATTTTTGACACGTAAATTTAGATCTATCTCTTATTTTTTAAAACTTTAATTCTCAGTCACACATTCATTTTTTCTCTTCGCTTTCTATAGTTCCTACCATATAGCATTGCAAAATAGAAATGCTGCAAAAAATTTAGGACTTTTATAAATAATAAAACAATACAAATTATATAGAACAGAAGAAATATATAATAGAAATAGATGTTTGATGTCAGTATTCTTTTCAGCACCATCGATGATAAAATTTTGGAGTCGCTGTTTCACTTTTTTTTTTCCACGGAGTTAGAGTTACTAAACACTCATATATGGATGAATGGTAAGGTTGAGGCAACCAAGATTTCACATCATGTAAATCATTGAGGGCATATTTGATATCATTGACAACATAGTTATCGAAATTATTATATGACAAATATGAAACACGATATGGGAAATCATTAGAAGGAATCTGTTGGATGATTGAACTAAAAGTTAAATTTCTATATAAAATGACATTGTACTTCAATATAATAGGGATTTGGATAAGAACATGTCTACAAATGGTCTTGCACTTGAGCTAGGGGTGTTAATCGGTCCCATTTCGATTAATTGGTTTAGTTTTAAAACATGAAAATCAAAACCAAACCGATTAGTTAATCGGTTTGAAAGTGAAAAACAAAACTATGTACTATTCGATTTCGATTTATAGGTTTTTAAACGACTCCATAAGATTTTTGTCAAACCGCTATAAGATTTTTGTCAAACCGCTATAAGATTTTTTAATTTCTTCTACATAATTTTAATAGGAAATTAGACTACTTTTACACAATCAAAACAACAAAAATCTCATCTTAAGTTAAAATTGGACATTAAATGTATTTATGAAAGCTCAATAGAAGTAAAAAGAACAATATAACAATTATTTAATTTGCTTATTTTATTAGAGATTTAATTCAATCTATCTATGATTTCATGGATTTGGTTAAATGATACAAAAAAATTGACAAGTTTGGTTGTTCGATTTTAAACTATTCGATGAATCAGATTTTTTTAATATGTTATTTAATTCAAATTGTTAATTAATTAATTTAAAATCGAATCAATTTGATTATTTAATTGGTTTCATTTTCAAAAAATTGAACTATTAATTATCCATTTTGTCGTTATCAATTTTTTTTATTTCAATTTCGCGTCCATAATTGATTCAGTTCGGCTGTGATACCTTTGAACAAAAAACCAAAAATATAATGTGAATATGCATCGAGAAGGGCCACAAATCCATGCTCGCCACCATCCGCCCTGTACTCCGACCACCGCTTTCCTCACCCATACTCCCTCTCCTCAATTCCCTTTCGCAACCTCAAATTCACCATTCACCAACCACCTCAAACCCCTGCAATGCAATCTCGATCCAACAATCCCAAACGACCTACTTGCCCAAACTGCTCCAAACCCACCCCTCTCTGCCTCTGCGTTAGAATCCGAACCCCAAGAATCGATAACCCAATCCATGTTACCATTCTACAACACTGTTTGGAGAGGAATCATCCGATCAATTCGGCTAGGATTGCGAGACTCGGGTTGAGGAATGTCGGGGTGGTGACTGTTTCTGATGTGATCGAGCAGGCGAGGTTTGAAGTGAAGGGTTTGGGATGCATGGGAGGTGTTTG
>LIEC01000122.1:0-11972 GCA_001925005.1 Drosera capensis
AGAACTACAGCAAAAGAAAGAAGAAAACCAGAGAGGAACTACGGAGAAAAAGAAACAGCTAAGGATAATACTTTTCATTCAACAACCTTCTCATTACAACTATCCCTGCTGTAATATAGTGGAGAATGTCATGGTGCTTCCTTACAGCAGAGAATATCATGGGCATCCTTACAATGGGTTTCTTTATTCTAAATGCCAACCATGTGCATTACAAGATGATGGGCTTCTGAGCTACTGAATGCTGTTAAAGCTTACTGAAAGCTGCTGCTGGGCTGGAATCATTGCAAGTTGGTGGAGTTGGAATTACTGAAGCTACTTGACTGGAATTACTGAAAACTGAAAGCTACTGAAAGCTGAATTACTGAAAGCAGTTGGAGCCGAATTACTGAAAATGGTTGGACTGGATATTACTAAAACCTGTTGGAATTGCTGAGGCTACTGAAATTGCTGAAGTTGTTGGAATTGCTGAAAATGCTGAGAGCTCCTCAACTTGCTGTGTCTCCTCCATTATATTACAGGATCTATGTGGGATTTGCTCCTCCTGAGTTCTGTGGCTTGATGCCCTTTCCCCTTGAGGCCTTTGCAGTTTTGCAGCCCTTTCTTCCTCTGCTATAGCTATTGACTTTCTTTTGTGCTCGTCTACAGTTTTTGTCTTCTCCCTTGTTGCTTTCTCTGTTGTCCTTCGCTCAGGAAGCCTTGTTGCTTCTTTTCTTTTCTTTGTAATCTTCTCCCTCTTTTTGTTAGCATTAAGTGCAGATGTGAGGGCTTCGATTGCAGTTCTCAGGTCTCTGAGTTCAGAGTTGGTGGTCTGCTGAGCAGTTGTGGCTTTGGCAATTTCCAGTTGAAGCTTGTTTTCCAGCAATCTAAGCCTGGTGTCATTATTACAGATGTGCTCTGAAAGTTGTTATTGAGTGGCTTGCAAGGATGCTTGGAGTTTGCATAGATAATTTAAATGTTGCTCATGATTTAAGACATTAACCCTTTGTATTTGATCTATAAGCCCTTCGGCCATGTTGGAGAGAGTTGCTTGGAAGTTTTCAAAGCATTTTGTTCTGGTGGTCTTCTTAGCTTCTAATTCATTTGCAACTGGTTGTAGACTTCTGAGGAGTTCCATGAATGCATCCCTTATCCATTGATGCATATTATAGGCTTTCGACTGTATTCAACTGTAGTTTCGGACAGAGATGACTCTAGATGTGCAGACAGTTTAATCTTTGTTGTTGTTCTTGTAGTAGAAGGGTTGGTGTCATTATGACTTCTGCAAGGACTTGACTCAGACTCCTGTAGAGTATCAGATATACCAATGTAGAGTAGGTCTTAGGGAAAACCTACAGATGATGGGTAGTCCTAGTTTACACTATTCCAAATAAAAAAGGTGGTGAAAACTGGATATTTAGTGAGCTTTGGCCTTGCTGGCCAGAGGGAGTATCACTCATCAGGTATTGGTTGATTTCCTCGAGAGTTACTTCTTTGAGAGTCTTATCTGTTGCAGTCTGCTCTTCTATTGGCAATTGATTTGTTTTCACAGATTCGTCTTCCACTATGACGATTTTATCTATCTTAATAGGAGTGAGGTCAAGTGTTGTAACTTGTGTGAACTCTCCTTGATTTGTGGTCTGCATGTAGTCTGTAATACCTTCTTCTGTTGTAGTCTATGCTGCATCCCTAGTTGGTGATGCCTTTGCTGCTTCTGATTCCTCCTGTACTACTGATTCTTCTGATGGAGTCCACTATTAGGGATTCCACTGTAGGTGACTCTACCGTTAGGGATTCTATTACAGGTGACTCTACTATTGGGAATTCCACTACAGCTGTCTCTTCTCAACAAATGGTTCTGCTGTTGATTTCTCATGGATCTCTCTTTAGCTACCTGATCAATGATATCGTCATCATCAACATGGCCTTCTAAGTATGGAAAATCATCACCATCATCGTCTTCTGATGGTTGTGTTCTGCCAATAGTTGGCCTTGATAGATAATCATAAATCTCTAATGTTGCTGTTCTGACATGCTTATCTACCAGTCTTTTCAACTCAACCTCTACTTTAGGAGTGTGCACAAATTCAATGTTCTATAGTTGTGCCTCTTTGTGCCTCCTCGTCTTAAGTGTTGAGTCCTTGACTTCCAAAACTTTGCTAAAATGATGTAAGGTTCAGTGGGTCTTTTCTTCTTGTTAGACTCCATTTTCTGAATTTGAACGAGTTGATGAATTTCTGCCTCCATCATGCCATCAACTACTCTAATTTTTTTCCTGGAGCCATTTGGATTTATCCTATATCTTGTAGTTGGTCTTGACGGAATAAGGTTTGGCCTTGTAGCCCTTGTTGTCCTCTTGATTGGGAGCTTGTGCTGCTTGATGAACTTCTGGATCATTTCTTCCTTTTGAGCCTTGCCTAGTATCTCATCCTTCTTGACTTTGTGTTCTTGGACCTTTTCTTGTATAGCTTGGACCATTTGTAGAGCTTTTATAATCTCTTTCTTTTCTGCAGATTGTGTGACTATGGTTGTTGTTGTCGTAACCCAAGCCTCTGATATAGTTAAGGGCCGATCTGCTTCAATCACAGAAAATCCATTCCTATACTGAAGATTGGAATGATTACTGTTGTGAATGGTTCAATTCGAGTAGACCTTATTGTCATCGTGTTTGCAGTAGAGATGTCTTGAGATTGCCTAGTCTGCAACCTTCTGAGTTTGGCTTCAATAGCTTCTATCTCCTTTCTTGTATATCCGTGTGCACTTAGCTCATGCCTGAGCTGTGCTTGTGATCCTTCTCTGACCACTTGATAGTTTATATGAGCTTCCAATATGAGATTCTGAAGGTTTTCATCAGCATTAGCCTTCAGATACTTCAGTGCTATGTTAGCATCATGAAGTACAGTAAGTTTTGGTTCCTTTGGTGGTGAGGTTTTTGAGAATAAACCCTCAATTTTAGCTGTCGTTGGTTGCCTAGTAAGCTCTTCTTTTGGTGCAGACTATGCTTCTGCCTCCATCTCTATAGGTTGTGTAATAAGGTGATCTGATATCGTTTCCTCTTATGAGGTCTGTAGAACAAGCCTTCTTCTGGTCTTCTTCGTCTACTTCATTGTGATTGGTTGTCCCTTGCTGATTATCTTATTTTTGGCTTTTTCAACTTTCTTCTCAGGCTTGTCTGCAGCCTTTGCTATAGTCTGCACTACTGCTAGCTTCTTTGAGAAGCCTATAGGCTACTTGTTAAGCTTTCTTACTTCAATCTGCTTGGTCACAGTCCATGGCCTTCCTGCTTTGTCGGACAGCTTCACTTTTTCTTTTAGAATGACGCTAATGACTCTTCTAACGAGAGGCTGTTTTGCTTCTGTAGACTTTGCTAGTTGGTAAATAAGTAGTTTAGCCCAGTTAAGCTTATGTTTGGTGAGAATTGCACACATTATCTCTTGTTGATCAGATGTGATCTGATCTTTGGAGAGTTCTCTGTATAGAATCACTTTCTTCACAAAATCTATAAGCATCTTATGCTCCTTTAACAAGTATCTCTTCATCGTTAATATCCCTTCTTTCTGTCTTTCTTCGCTAAGCACCTTTCATCAGTTATTATAGAGGGTTGTATGCTTTTGGGTCCTTCATTCGAAACCTTGAAGAACTCCTTGAATTCATTTGGACCTATGTTGATCCCGATTCGTTTTGTGAAGGTGTATGTGATGAATTGGAGATCGTCTGCAACCTTTACCTTCTTGATGAAATTGAGTACCTATCGTAAATCCTGCTTGTTTTCTCGCAGAAATATTTAAGGGGTGTATTATAAATCAGGTGAGATATCTCTTTTACCTCATCTGATTCATTTCTCAACGTCTCAAAATTGAGAACCATGCCTTTCTATAACTCAACCTTCTTTCTTAGGCTTCGTTGCTCTTGGGATTTATTGATTTTTGAGAGTGTTGGCCATTTTTACTGGAATGGAAAGAGGTTTTCGAATTGCGAAAGCGAATCAAAAGAGTTTGTAAACTTAGGGTTGTGTAATTGAGTTTAGAGTAGTGCTTAATAGAAGGACAGAAAGTGAGAGAATAAAAGTGTTTTCCTGATTGAAAATTTTCAGAATTTATACACTTTGAAAAAAGTTATCGTTGCCATTTTTCTACTAACCGTTACACAGATTCAGTCATTGATTTGACCGTTGCGTCATTCTAAGCAATCAGTTTTTAAAACGTTATTTTCTTTCTAAAAATAGAAGTGGAGTGGGCAGTAGAGAAATAATGCTAGTCTGCATTCGACATATGTGCAGTGGACAGTAGAGAAAAAATAATGCTAGTCTGTATTCTACATACGCAGTAGAACAGTAGAGCATTTTGGCCAATTTATTGGTTCAAATCGATTATACCCAATTCAACTCAAAATTGAATAAATTTGCTCTCATCAAGAGGCTTTGTAAAAATATTTGTAATTTGTTTTTTTATTGGAATATATCCAATTTAATGTGACCTTTTTGCACATGATCTTTGATAAAGTGATATCTGACATCAATTAGTTTGATCCTTGTATGAAAAATTGGATTGTCTCAAATTGCCATTGCATACGTGTTGTCACAAAATATTGAAGTTTTAGTAAATATCATACCGTAGTCTACAAGTTGTGACCTCATCCATAGTACAGTCTACTTCTTGATGAACCATGAAATCAGTCTTGCACCAAGAAATTGACACGATCTACTCGTATTTTTCCTGTCAACTCTACAACCTGTAAAGTCTGCATCTGAATAGCCTGTTAGTGTAAAATCAAATTTCCTAGGATAGCATACACCCAGATTTAGAGTTCCATTCAGATATCTCAGGATTCTCTTTACTGCACTGTAATGGGATTCTTTGGGATCAGATAGATACCTACCACATAAGCAGACTGAGTATTGAATGTTTGGTTTGCTTATAGTAAGGTGTAGCAATGAGCCTATTATTCCTTTATATATTGTTTGGCTTATTTCCTTTTCTACTGTCATCTTTATCTATTTTTATTGTTGTATTCATGGGAGTTCTCATATGGCTTATATTTTCTAATCTTCAAGTATTTGGATTGCTTTATGAAAATCTCACTTTCAATTCTCTTATTAAACCCATTTGAAATTTGAATTTCATTAATGCTGCAAATCTCTCATACAGTTTATTATTAGTGCAGCCAAATAAAATGTCATCAACATAAATATGAATAATGTAACGACCGTTTCCTCGATAACGACTGTTTCCTCGGTAATGACTGTTCCCAGGCAATGATGCCAAAACTTGACACGTCCGTCGCAGGGCGTGCAAAGTTAAATCCTGACTACATCACTCGTAATAGAATTGCTATTAAATATAGTACTGACAAGTAGAGTCGATCCCAAAAGAAATGGATATATTTAACTAATTTTTGTTTTAATCTCTTAAGATGTAACTTAAGATGATAGAAATAGGGGCTTTGAAATTCAGTATGAAATAACGATAACTAAAATTGTTAATATAATGTAAAAAGATTGGATAAACATAAATTAATTTGGAATAAGGTGTATGATAATGGATTTCGATTCATTGCTGGGATTTTTTCATTGATGTTGATTTTCTCTTCCTAGATCCTGTTTAATATATATTGTAGCCAGATGAAAACAAACTAATGTTATATCCAAAATATGATAGCCATATGAGAATAAACTCTTAACTCATAATAATTAACCTAGGAAAATGAGAAAATATCTAGACCAATTAATGTTGCATTATAGCATATAGCAACATACGATAAACATTGAATAGAAGAGAATAATTCATTGTTAAAAATCATGGCATGAATATTTTAGGTTATACAGAAGAGAATAATATAACCTATAGTTTGCTATCATATATTATCAAAAGAGAATGATAATTGCAATGATTGATATTTTAATGTATAGAATGGCCTAAACTATATCAGTACATATCAATACTGTAAATAAGAAAAATTCATTCATGATCAAGTCAATCCAGATCATAAGAAAATATGAAGAACATGCTCAATCTTAGAAATCCCAGAGAATTATCTTCAATATATTGTCATACACAATATCTACGCTACGATCATAATAGAAAACAAAATAATAAGAAGAGACAATCCAAGATCCATTGCGAAACTAGATAAAAAGTCTATAAACATTGAGAATAAACTCAAAACCCAAATGAGAATAGAGTTTTAATTAACATCCCAACGATTGTGACTCAATCCCGATGTTACGGATGGATGTCGATTGATTATTGTCGTCTCACATCTGCTTCTAGGGTTTGAAAGTGCATCATTTTCCTATCGTATAAAAGCAATCCTCTCTTTTCCGTGTGTCCCCTTTTCTGATGTGTAAGACATAGTATTTATAGGAGAGAAAGATAACAAGTAATCCCTCATAAATCTCTTATTCAAAATAATCTATTTGAATAGCTTGACATGACCTTGTCGAGATAACACGATCTAAATAGGTTTGTAAGGTCCAAGTTTCAACCTAGAGAGGGATGAATAGGTTGTTTTAAAAATTTATTCAAACTTCTAATGCGGAATACTAGTTATTTACATACCACTGTTCTGTGTAGACTACTTAGGTACTCTGCAGATGACAGTTGGTGATCTGTAGCAGAGAGTTCAAACTCTTTGAGTTTTATCTCTATTTGGCTATTATGATTTGTTTCTAATAGTTCTAAATATCAATGGAGTAAAGGCAAGTACTAAACATAGTATTTATACTGGTTCAGATACTCGATATCAAATGATAATCAAGAGCTTAGTCAAGTCTTCCCTTGGTGATCAATGTAGTCAAGCCAAGATGTGAGTATCACTATCTTCTTGTTTGAGCTTACAAGAAACTTCTTTTTATAAGTTATCTAACTTGTACAAAAAGATGAAGAAACTAGATCCTTTGCACAAATCCAAACTCTGGACTCTACTGCAAGATTTGTTTTTCTATAGACGAGTGACCCTCTTCACTATATCTTCATAATTTAGCTTTCTTGAGTAATCTCTGAATTTCTGATTGCTTTACACTCTTTGCCTTTCAATCCTTATTCAACATCCTTACTTCAATAAGTCTCAATGATTTCCTTTTAAAGGCTCAAGGAACGAACCTAATAGACAATGCATCGTTCCTGGAATGACACTTTGCCACTCGTGTCCCTCACCATCTCGTTTCTAATGCTGGTAGTCCACTATCCTCAGAATTTATGTCGTTGCTACTTTAACTTAAATCTTCGCTTGACTGACTCAAGACCTTTGACCCAACCACTAGCTACCATCCTTTGCTACACCCAGTCTACTGCACCTTAGTCTGCATACAGTACTGTGAGACCATATCTGTATCTATCCCAGTTATAACCTCGTCTCCACCTAGATCTGCTGCGCATTGATGCATTCTGTGTTGGTCCTCGTTTGCAAGCTCACTCCTTAGATCCTGGAGTCTTTAACGTTCTTTTGTTGCTCATCAATGCAATAGTTGTTTATCAAAAGTCCTCTGTAGCAGTCTACATCTGGTGGCTTGCACAACACCCATATATCTGCAGCCGTCTCCTCACTGGCATCCAACCTACACTACAACTACCTACTTGATTTTTGGCCTAAACACACTAACTACATTGTGACTAATACATCTCAGTTTTGTTACATCAATTTCTATACAAATGGAGGGATTGCACATTCCTATCAATCTCCCCCTAAATTGATGCTAACAAAAACTCCTATGTAAAACAACAAGTACACAACTTTCTAACTGTTTAGTTACAGATGTTGAAACTTAATTCAACTTGATTACATTATTTTAAATAAAAACATCATAACTAAAACAAAGAGAAATTGCATTTGAAAATTTTTATCATTACCTTTGATGCTCCTTTCCTTTGCTGTGCTGATGTCTTCGTTCTTCTTCTGATCCTTTGTTGCGCTTTGAAGGTCCTTCTTTTGACTATTTGTGGTATAGTCTTCGTTCTTCATAAGATTGCTCCTTATGATGCTTGGACCTCTTAGCAGACCTTTCCCTTTCTTGTTCAGAGAAGAGTTCCCTCTTTGCTGTAGAAGACCTCTCCTCCTGAGTCTTCGCCTCGTCAATAGGTTGTTTCTCCCTCTGAGTTATAGCTGAATATCTTGGAGTCTTCTGCTACTTTGCTGCATGTTGCTTCTCCCTTCTTTTTGTTAGCATTGAGGGTGGAGGTGAGAGTTTCCAAAGCAGTGCACACAGCTTTGATTTCTGAGAAGATATTCTTCTGAACTACTTACAGTTTGGTTTCAAGTAGTTTGAATTTGGTATCATTGATGCACAGATGCTTATTAAGCTCCTGCTGAGTAGTCTGCAAGGCTTGGTGAGCTTTCAGAGTTCAACAGTATATTGTCCCTTGAATTTATTGAAGTTGGAAGTGCAATTCCTGCTGCCAAGTCGGAGACCAATGACAATCTTCAAAAGTTTTCTTTCTGATTTCCCTTTCTTCCTCTATATCTACAACAATCGGCTACAAGATCTCAAGCAGCTCGTGAAATGCATCCCTGGTCCATGAGTGCATACTATAGATCTCTTGATCGAGCTGTCGTAGCCTGTATTGGTTAGTGTTCTATGAAGGTGATGATGGAATTCTTTCTCCTTGTTAATGTGGTTGAACAGAAATGATCTAAATACCATCTTCATCAAACTTTGTTGTTAGGTTGTTTACTGCCGAGGAAGGTGTTGGGTGAGTTTCTGATGTACTGTGGCTAAAAAATCGTTGTGCAAGTCCTTCAGAGGGTGGATCGGCTCTTGTTTGCACTTTTCCAAATTGGGGGACGGTGGTGTTTAAGATGTTCTCCAGCTCTTATATAGCTATTCGAGAGGGAGTTGTTTTTTGGCCTCAGCTGCAGCTTGTTGGAAGTCGTCTGTATTCTTTGTCTTAGTTGTAGTGTAGGTTACCTCTTCTATAGTTGGGGTGTCTAATTTGGATGTAACTGCTATTAGATCCTCAGCTGCATGCGATTCCTCTGCTTCCTCAACATCAGGGAGTTCTTCTATGGTTTGTTGAGTTGGTTGATCTTCAGCTTTGTCTTCGTGTGTCTCTTCTGCTACAAGAGCTATGATTACTGGGGTCTCTGTGACAGATTCCTCATTTGAGGATTCAGCTTGCTTCTCTTCAGCAGCTGTTTCTGCTATAGATTCCTTATTTGTTGGTCTATCTACAAAAGACTCGGCTTCGTGCTCTTCTTCAATCTTTGCACGAGGATTTTCTGGTTCAGCCGCAGAAGACTTTGCTTCAGATGGTTTGTCTGCATGTTCCTTTACTACAGATTCTTCTCGTTCTCTACGATATCGACTGCTGTCATCTGCACTTGCACTCCTTCTTCTGCAACTTGATCAATTATTTCATCATCATCATCCTACTGAGCATCAGGATACTGTTAAGTATCACCATCATCACTTGATTACTGATGTTCTCCCAAGTCAGGTTTACAGATATATTTGTATATCTCCTCAGTTGCAACTTGGACATGTTTATTTAAGATCTTTTGTAGCTCAGCTTCGGCTGTAGGTGAGTTTATAAACTCAATGGGTCTTAGGATTGCATGTCTTAGCCAGGTTGTTTTCAAGGTAGAGTCCTTGAATTCCAGTGTCCTATTGAGAAGGATGTGTGCTTCCTTTGGTTTGTTGACCTACTAGCTGTCTGCTTCTTATGAAGTTGAGCCATTTGATGGATCTCTCCTTCAGACATTCTATTAATATCCCCAATCAGAGTCTGTGATTGATCTGGATTGATTCTGTACAACGTCTTTAGTCCTTAGGGAATCAACTTTGGTCTTGCGGACCTTGTTGTTCTTCCTGCTCTGGTTGGCCTTTTGATTGGCAGTCTGTGTTGTGCCACAAGCTCCTTAATCATCTCTTCGCTTTGAGCCTTCTTCTGTATCTCGGTTTATTTCCTTTGAGCAAGCAGTTATGTGTCTCTGGATTTCTGCTACAACAGACTTTCTTCTACTCCTTTAACCGTCTACATGACCGTGTCAATGATCCTTTATGGAGAAGGCCTTTCGTGAGTTGTTGTCGTTGTTGTTGTACATGTTGCTGTTGCAGTTGTTGGTTGGTCTGCTGTTATTCTTGAGGTACCCATTCCATTGTTTGTGAATGAAACAATTGTTGTTGTGGTTGGCTTTGTTGTAATAGGTCTGATTGTGAGGGAGGGTGCAACAGAGGTAACTTGACCAGGTTTAGTCTCCAAGGCTGACATATTAGCCTCTATTGCTTTTATTTCATTATTAGTGTAGCCTTCTATAACAAGCTTCTGTCTGAACTCAACTCGAGGTCATTCCCTAATCTCTTGAAAGCTCACTTGTGCTTTCAAGATTAGGTTCTTAAAGTTTTCATCTACTTCGGCCTTCAAAAACTGAATTGCCACATTTGCATAATGGAGTACTGTAATTTTTGGTACCTTCGGTGGGATTTTTGAGGATGAGGGCTCAATAGTTTGTCGAGTCTGCACTATTACAGACTGTTTCCACCTCCATGCATGTGGCTCTGCAGCAGGTTGATCTGAAATGGTTTCCTCGTCGGAGGTCTCACAAGGAGCGTTCTCCTTGCCACTCTTTGCTGCTTCATTTTTTGTTAAGCTTTGCGGACTGGTAGCTTCTTGATCTGCTTCTTTGCTTATCTTGTCTGTACTATAGTGGTAGTCTACACCGATGCAGTGGTCTGCGCCGCTTTTCTTCTTGTCTGCATTACTATAGACTTTGATGGAGGGTTTGTAGATTTGACAACGGTCTACAGTGCTAGAATCTTCTTTGTAAGTTCGGCAGGCAGGTTACCTATCTTCTTGATGTCAATTTGGTTGGCCACCGTCCATGGCCTCCCCTCTTTATCAGATAGCTTTAATTTCTGTTTAAGGAAGATGCTAATTATCCTTCCAAACAGTGGTTGCTTTGCCTCTACAGCCTTGGCAAGTTAATACATGAGCAACTTTGCCCAGTTGACTCCATGTTTCATGAGTATTGCATACATGATTTCTTGCTGGTCAATGATAATCTGATCTTTGCTGAACTCTCTGGAGAGAATGACCTTCTTGATAATATCGACAAGCATCTTATGTTCTTTGGATAAGAACTTCTTCATGGTCCTTATCTCTTTATTCCATTTTTCTTCTGGTACAGTTGTTACTATCTCAGGTAAAATTATCCTTGACCCTTTATTGTTCAGGTTAAAGAATTGTGCAAAATCATCTGCCTTTATAATGATTTCATCTCTTTTCGCAGCAGAGGTGTATGTAATTTGTTGTAGGTCTTTTGTAACTCTTGTATTTTTGATGAATTCCAGAACTTCATCATCATAGATCCTGCTTGTTCATTCACAGAAGTATTTGAGTCCGGCTTCTTGGATCAGATCAAGTATTTCTCTTACTTCGTCGAATTCATATCGTATCGTATTGAAATCAAAAACTACACCGGTCTGTAGTTCGATCTTCTTTGTTGGGCTCTTCTTGGATGAGCTTGATGGAGTCTTGGCCATGTTTGAAAAGTTTTGTGAGAATTGTTGTGATTGAAAACCGAATTCGAATGATTTTCAAAAAGTTAGGGTTTTCTATTTCTTGTAGTAGAGTACTCGTAAGATTAGAGAGAGAGAATTAGAGATCTTTTAGAGAGAAAGAGAGAGTATATTAGAGAGTAAAGTGCTTTTCTAATTGAAAATTTGTAGTTTTTATACTCGTTTAGGAATTATGACAGTTGACAGTGATTTCTACCCGTTACACAGTGCTAGTTTTTACTGTTGTTTTATTTTAGGAAACAGTTTTGTAATGTTTAAAATTCTTTTCCTTAAATAGATACAATAGAGAAATATTGATTTTAGTGTGCATTCTTCGTATTTATTAAGCAGTAGAGCAGTAGAGCAATAATGTTAATCTACATGTTTCATAAATAATGATAGTTTGCTTTCCATAAAAGCAGTAAAACAGTAAAGTATTTTGGCGAGTTTCATTGTTTTTAATCAAGTATGTAAGGTTCGAGTTTCAACCTAGAGGGGGGGGGGG
>LIEC01000123.1:0-11107 GCA_001925005.1 Drosera capensis
ACACCTGCACTTGGTTAAGGAACCATGTGCATTGCCACCATAGAGTAGACGTGGAACTATATCCTATCTGATTTATTTGTTTTGGTTTATTTTCACTCAGGAACAACGGACAATCTGGGGATTTTTCTCAAAGAAGACTGCTTAATGATGCTCTTGCTTCGAAAACACAGGAAAATGTTGTTCCCAAGGTGAAAAATAGTACAAAGAGTTCGACATCACCTGCAGGCTCTCATATTGCCTCGCATACGGCTCATTCTCCATCACAATCTCCATCAAAATCACCTGTTGCGCACCGATCTCAGGTGCCCGCACCCGCACCATCTCAGCTGCGTCATCATCATACAGCACGCAAACATTTAAAGGCTCCTTCTCCCTCACCTCAAGCTAAACCAGCTGGTATTTCTTCCCATCCAGCATCGAACCATTCTGCCCCAGGGCCCTCTCCTCCTTCTACTTCAGGTGGTAGTCTGATTAACATAACCAGTGAAAAGAATAAGCATCTGGCGCTCGTGTGGTCTCTTGTAGCTATTGGAGGTGTATTGGTTATCGCTTCAGTTATTGGAATTATCATTTGTCAAAATAGTAGGGCCGTTGCTGTTAAACCTTGGGCTACAGGAATAAGTGGGAAGCTGCAGAAAGCATTTGTCTCAGGTGCGGTCCTTAACCTTGAGCCATCTAGCAGCTTGGCATTGTACTATTAAAATATAAAACTTTTATGTCAAGATAATCAATAACATACTTGGCATTCTAGCAGCTTGAACTACGATAGAAAAAATTCTTAAAAGCTTTTGAGGGCCGTGCCATTCTTTTGAATGAAACTTTGTTTCAGGTTTACCTCTTTCAGAATGAAACCACTGTTTGATTGGATTTAAATGCCAGGTGTGCCAAATCTAAAGCGTTTAGAACTTGAAGCAGCATGTGAAGAGTTCAGCAACATAATTGGTTCTTTATCAGATGGCACTGTCTATAAAGGCACTCTTTCAAGCGGTGTTGAAATCGCGGTTGTTTCAACTTTCGTCAAATCTTCTCAGCTCTGGACACCAGATCTGCAGGCTCAGTTCAGGAAGAAGGTGCGGATATCTTTAACTCTAATTTTGGATTGATCTAGAATACCAAATAGAGATTGAAAATAATGATACGCATACCACGAACATTATGAATGCGCAGCAGAAAATCATCATGATGAGTATGCAAGTGGAGTAGACTAGATCTACAGAACTAAACCACAAACAAACTGGAATAACAAACTTCATTTTTCTAATATCCTTGATGGCTGGTGTAAATGAGTCACCGTCTGATAATGCCTAGGGGATATTTGTAGTGTAGTAATTATTGGATCTACTCATCACGGTCTAATAAATAGTTATCCAACCCATACTAACCAGCTTCATATTAGACTAAGTAAGAGCTCAGATGTCTTAGACCAACTTAATTAGCCTAGTTTATTAATCGACAATCAATATAACCTACATAAGGAGATTTATAGAATAAATACAATATTTTTTTTACCATTGAAATAAATACAATATTTACTACTATGCTGCCCCAGATTTAGTTATAGTTTCTAATTTTCTCATTGCTTATATTTGCAGATAGCAACTTTGTCTAAAGTAAACCACAAGAATTTTGTGAACCTTATTGGTCACTGTGAAGAAGACCAACCTTTCTCTAGAATGATGGTGTTCGAGTATGCTCCCAATGGATCGCTTTTTGAGCATCTTCACAGTGAGTGCCTGCTTTTAGAAATCTACATTCATCCGTGATGAAAAAATTTTAAAAAGGAAAAAGGGGAAGATAACTAGCGATACAGGATCAATGCTGCTTCCGAAACTACCGATGACAGGATTATCCTCACAATATCTCATGTTATGTATAGAACTCAATTGATTAATTCCTATCCTGACGGGCAACTGAACTTCCCACTATTATGATACCAACTATGCAGGAATCATTTCGTGGCATTTTATTTAACAAAAGCCAAATGTTGGAATATTTCCAAGCCTTATGAGTTTGAGGCTAAACATGTACTTCATCTTCGTCATCAAGTTGAAGTACGATGAACTGAACATGATAGGAAACTAAACATCTGTCCTACTATTCAACATGCCAAGCAGTGACATTGTAACTTAACATGGTTTCTTTTTTCCTGATATTACAGTACAGGAAGCAGAACGCTTGGACTGGGGCATGCGACTGCGTATAATTATGGGGATGGCCTATTGCCTTGAGTATATGCACCAGCTGAGGCCGCCGATTGCACACCGGGATCTTCATTCTTCATCTATATATCTTACTGAGGATTATGCAGCGAAAATATCTGATTTCAGTTTCTGGAGCAGTCAGGTAACAACCAGAAGAATGGTAATCAGGTCTCCAAGCATGGAGCTTCTGGATACACAAATGGTGGATTTGGAGACAAATGTGTATAATTTTGGGGTGATTTTGTTTGAAATGATTACGGGTGAGATCCTTGATTCTGGAGCTGATGGCTGTCTAGCAGAATGGATGAAGGAGTATTTAAGGGGAGACGAACTTCCTGATGAAGCCATTGATCCAACATTAACTGTTTCCCCAGAAGACAAGGTGATAGTGCAGGGACTCTTCACGATATTGAAGGACTGTCTTCATTCTGATCCTAGGGAAAGACCCACCATGAGAGAAGTTACGACTGGGTTGCGAAAGATCACTCGAATAGAACCGAGTGGAGCAACACCGGGATTATCTCCACTTTGGTGGGCAGAGCTTGACATTTTGTCCACTGATGGAACTACAGAAGTCTGAGCGTTTCAAGGAGAGCACATGTCGGGACTCAACAGCTGATTATTGATTGTAGTTTCTTTATTCATTTCACTGTTTGATCTTTTTTCCGGGCTCTTGGAAGCATTCTAGATAGTTACCGAAGGGGACATAGAGTATCGTTTGTGTGTACATAACCAGAGATATCATTCGATGTTTGTTGAAAGTTGGACGAGACTTGATCATGATCCACATGTGCGTTTGGGGAGGAACATCCCTTGCAAGTTTTGAGAAGTAATGTTCAGTTTAGACCACTTTTTGGTCTGTCAATGCAATTCTTCACTTGCTTGAGTATCCCCTGCTAGTATGTGATTTTCTCCCTCGCGCTTAATGCATGGATAAGGTATGATCAGTAATAAGATAGTGTAACTGGGTTGCATTAAAAGCCTCAAATTGCAGGTAGGCCTACGTTCAAGAAGGCTTAATCAAATCATGACTTTGGGTGATAAATAATGTCCGCTATTGAATCATCAACTCCTCTCTCCGCTGTAACTGATCATTAACACTCAGTTGAATATACACTAAAACACTATTCACTAATGGATACTCTCAGGATTGATTTTAGTAAATGGCAAAAACTTTACGAAGGAGTCAAGGAATGATCATTACTGAACAGCAAGAGCATTCATGAAACAAGATCGTCTCTTAGCCTCTCATACAACTCTAGGATCAACAAGCAAATGATCTAACTAAGACATCGGCCTATCTATAAACTCCATAAAATAGCCAGGAAATGAACCTAACTTAGTCACCCCTGTAAAGCAATTGAAAGGGGTCCTCTTTCCCTGCTTTTCTTGACCCAGCATGGGCAAAATCTAATTTCGGTTGTTGCACCACTAAGACTAAAATCAGAGTTCGGCAGTACTTGTCAGCATATCAACCATCATCCCAAGTTCAGGGTAATCACTCCACATAGCAATCCCTAAAATGGCTGGACAGTTTGGTTCGTGGTGTCTACCTATGATGAAAAGGTCAACATATTATTGGTAAAATTATTTTTTGTGGGTTTGAGGATGATTTTTTTTTTCTAAGATTTACACGAAACAAAAAATAAAATTAATCGAATTAGAAAGAAACACTTCATGTTGCAATTCTATTGATTAGTAATTTGTTCTTCTGTGTTTTCTACTCCGTTGTGAGGGTTTTCTCACATTAAATCAGATTTTTTGTCATGGTTCTTTGAGTACTTGATTATGGTATTTGAGCATAGGTTTTTTGAGGCAAATTCGTAATAAAAAAAACCTTCATCGGTTCCCCTGAAATCATCACCTGGTGGTGAACCATACTTATCACCAGTTTAAACAGTTCTTGTTGATTCCTAAAGTCAAAAAGGTTCAAGGGCCTTAGTATATGCGTCTATTCTTCTTTGATATTTCCAGCTTTCACAAAATTATTAAGCAAGTATCGATTCCAGAATTAAGGAACAGATAAGAATCAGAAAAATTAGCACCAAGGGAGTATTACACAAGATGCAGCAAAGCTTCATAAATAAAAGAGCCTTCATCATATAATTTTCCACACAAGAGTTTATAATTTTCATAAATAAAAGAGCCTTTCGTGTTATTTTCCATGCAGATCACGGAACTCTCACATCAAGAGTCAAGAGAACCCAATGGAGCACAGCAAGAGGCATCCTGCATTCATGCCTGCCTTTTTCTGACCTTTTCTTTTAGTCCGCATAAGAAGTCCTTGAACATCAGCATAGTTCAGCTTCCAGGCAGCATCAGCATTAGTTGTAAGAGCACACAAATTAATAGGGGGTAGTTATGATGAACCATCCAAGAAAATATCATACCATCATCAGCTATTAGCATCGATAAGAAACATCAAACCAACTTCTAAATGTAACAGAGTCACAGTAAGGACAAGGTTAATACTGTCAACCATTAAACATTCATGTTTCCAACTAGAATCAAAAATTAATTTTATGCCCGCGGTCCTGAGTCAAAATGGGATTTCAACGTGATGAAGAATATAAAGCTACATGGACAAATCACTTTTTCCTCCTGCTCCTCTTCTCTCAAAGAAGAGCACTATCAGCTCAACATAGTGTATGCTCTGCAACCAAATCACTGGCGGTTTTTCCCCCTAAAATAAGAAATGAAGGAGTACCTCTTATTAGCCCGTCAGCATGAAGATCGCTCAGCAGTGGCCGTGTGCTGAGCAGATAGCACGGTATACTGGCGGACCTATAGGATCTGAGGTGGATACAGTCAAGCATATTGATTCTGATAGATGATGAAACTAATGAACAGCATGGATGATCCCTATACATGTGCTTAAGCTTCTATGCATAGACAGGCCTTTCTTATACGCTACTCCCACCAAACTCCAGGCACAAAAGCTGTCAACAATGTGCTCTCATTGACAATTCAGGAGTTGTCAGGTGTTCAGTGTCCTTGATCTTCCAATAATCAATGTAAAATGCAGAAAAACAAAGAGAAAGGAATGGGCGCAAAATGAGGTAGATCAACAAGATGATGTGGAACAACCATTTGGCATAGTTCAAAGAGCTTTTTATTGTCCTGATGATGAATGCTTCACAAAATCAATGGAGCCAACCATCTCATCTCTGCGCCATTTCCATTGGATAGATAGTATATCTTCCTCCATTTCTCCTCTGAGAATACCTCTCGTCGTATAAGTCTCTGCCTGTGATACATAAGACCCATAGCCATGGAATGTAGATATTAGCCATGGAAGTTCTAGCATGGCTTAATTAAATGGATAGAAAAGATGAATAACTCATTGCACATTATCAGATCAAGACCAATAGTTAAAAGCATAAGCATACCTAAGATAGTAATAGGCAACAGCCGCAGCCTCGTCCAGACTGTATCGTGAGAGATCGACACGTGCATCTAACGGAACATCAGGCAGTTCTTTCCGCAGTTTACCAACAGCAGTTGAGTGTGAGAAAGCACCAATCATCATGTCATTGTGCATCATAGGCCTGAATGCATTTACCTATAAATAAAAGTACAATTACGGTTAAATCAGATGGCTAAAGAAAAGGTGAACTTGATGAAATTATGATATGAGAATGAGAACGTGTCGGAGCCCTAAAGAACAAGACAACAGGCAACATGGAAATCCATAGTATTTACACGTACGCCAGACACTAAGTGTTCATGCTTGTATTTGTAGTCACTTTAGTATAACAGCCCACATAATTCCATGATACCAAACTCATAACACAATGTATAAATCAAACGAAAAATTACACCGACACCTTTGCACATACAGACTGCTAACAGAGATGAAAATAGTTTCTATTTTAAACTAACCGTTGCCAGTTCTGTAGAATGAATAGGCCTGCATGAACGAACTGTTACAGGCTCTTGGTACTCGCTGAATGTGAACCAACTGTTGTACTGAAACAAGACACATCAAATTACTTAATTTAGCAAAAAATGTGACTTTGGGAGAGGCGTTGGAGTATCTTGCACCAACAAATTAATAGGATCCAACAAGCAGTAAAACAATTCACCTGATCAACTGCGATAAGGACAGGAATGTCTTTCACGATTGATAACTCTTTCCTTAAACGTACTACGACACCAACAGCAGCATGTGTGCGTGTCATTCCTGCAACAACTAGATCATATAGAGTTGAACCCTCAGGCATTGGCATGGAGTCCACTCCTTTTAACCACCCGACACCAGCCCCTTCTCCCAATGGGATCGGATCATTTATCTGACAAGGTAAATGTTGCAGAAGACTTTCATTGAATTTGAGGAAATCCTGTTGGAGAGATGACACAAGCTAGATTAGAAAGCGTACCAACTATATTTCCCATGGTAGAATGCAACCCTAAGGTAACTCCAAAAAGAAACAAAAGGCTGCAAGTTGTATCATACTAGAATGATCTGTAATGAAATGGCTTGTCACAAAAAAAAAGCTGCTTGCCTTGAGAATATTTTCTGCTTGAACAGGTGTATCCCAAAGACCAGTTTGCGGATTTCCATAGAAGTATCCTCCATGGGTCCATGACCGACCTTTGGGTACATAAAGGACCAACCAGCCTTCATTTCGAGCCCAATGAACAAGAAGTGCTAGAGCTATGCTTTTCCCACAGCTGCGAGGACCATCTAATACAATCTGCTTTCTGACCTTTGGAGCTGGAATTCAAAAACGGATAACATTGTAAGACCTGTGAAGTAAGCTTCACTGTAATAATCGATAGCATTGCAGTAATGTCACAACATCCATCTTCATCGGTACCAAGAGAAGAGGGTCAACTAGCAAATGTATACCCATTGCTTCAAAAAGAAACATGAAGATTGTGTCCATGAAATGGTGAGAATGAAAAGAAATGAAAGAGAATTCAGAGTTCTCATTGAGGAAAGTGTAGTTCAAACTTGAATAATGTATTCAGATGGATAAGAAAACCGAAACTGAAAATCATTTTGTTTATGTTTCATCCGTTTGAAACTTTGAAAAACAAAACTCAATTCCTAACCCTTATGCTTAATAACCTAAACCCTAAACGACAAAAAAGGGAAACAGATTAAGAACCAAACAGGCCCTTAGGTGCTGTTAGGTAACGTGATCCAAAATATGAAAACCAAAACAAGTAACAAAAAACAGCAGTGAAAACCGAAAATACATGACAAAATGAAGTGATTTTCTAGCAAGAGATATCTCGAATATTGCACTGAGATAAATCAGGAAAAAACATCTAAAAACCATTTTTATGCTTGTGGGAGCTCATGCTTCATGAAAAATAAAAATCAGAAATTAGAACCGTTATAGTGGTTTCGACAATTCCCAATTACCCACCACAAGAGAAACAAGAAAAACGAGAAAGCAACGTTGATAAAAAAAAAAAAAAACCGAGAAAGCAACGAACAAACAAAGAGAAAAATGGAACTAGACCTTTGGTATTTAAAGACCAAGAAGGAGGATCCACAATCCGACTAAAATTGTCGCGGAGATCCAAAAAGCTCTTGCGAACAAGTAAGGCGGTGCGCAAGGAATCGTCGAATTCCATGAGCATACCATCGGGCAAACCCTCCGGCAACGTTGCATTCAAATCCTCGATAGTGAAGCCGACGTAGGAGCAGGAATCCTTGTGGGTGAGGTGAGAAAGAGAAGGAGCGGAGGTGAATAGGGGACGACCGTTGGGGCCGACGTCGAGGGACTTATCATTGCCGTCTTCCTGGAGACGGCGCAATCGGATCTGGTCGTCGTCGAGATCGGGATGCTCCACCACGCCGCCAGAGCCCGACATCGCAGAATCCTCTGACGGGGCACCCATCTTCTTCTTCGACTTTGCTACGGACGACTTCGTGGGCGTGGGCTTCGCAGAGAACCCACGGCCACGCCAACAGGCAGCTAGGGTTTCTGAGCATCTCCCACCGATTGTCGTCGATGACGCTTTCAGCACACACCGTAACATCACCAACTGTAAACTAGCAGGAGCGAGAGCGCAGAATGGAGAGACGAGGAAAATAGCCAATGGAAGATGTTAGCAACTACTCTCCGACTGTTGCCCTTTCGCCCCTGGTCGCTGCAAATGCAAACTAGTGGAGGTAATTGGGCCTCACTAATGACCTTGCGGATGACATCAATATTTTTCTAGTCTTAAAATAAAATAAAATCCAAAATTATAAAAAATACAAGATGGAAAATATAATATTTTTACAACATTATAAAAAAAAATACTGTTGAAGTTTTTTTAAAAAAAATTAAAAGATTAAGTGATTATTTCTATATCCTATGAGGATAAAATGTAAGGAAATAATAATTGAGTGGGTTAATACAATTTTTCAGATTCAAGGTTAGGGTTTTGGGGTTTCGGGTTAGGTTTTGGGTTTCGGGATTGAAATGAGTTTTAAACATTAAAAAGACTAAAACATAAAAAAAATAACTCAAATAAATAAAAAAACATAAAAAATTATGTAAATAATAAGCTTTCACACATTGTAGGGAGATCCTTCCACAAAGCAGGCGGAGCCCTCGCACATGGGCAGCAGGGCAACAGTTACACAGAAACCTTCAATACTTGGGACAACAACATTAAACTCCACAGCATATCAACGAAGACTCTGCATCACCCACTCATATCTTTGCTAATTCTTGACCGTATGTCGGATTGACCTAAATATTCAAATGCAGACAAATTAATGTTCTACTGTTATTATGTTTGCCAAAAAACGCAAAAGGCTAAGGTCTGTTTCTCTAGTCCGTGGTCCGGCCGGAAAGAAAGCTTATATCGCAATGAGAGAAGGAAAAGATGAAACAGTCACGAAAAACAACAATTGGCTAACTAATATTATTAAAGGCGCAGTGCCTAAGCAAATCATAAGTAAGTAGTCATGATTTCAATGGAAAAAAACAGTACCTTCAACTTCCCAGGAAGAAAAGGTGAAACAGTCCAAATGTTGTCGCCACAAGTGACTGTATTGCAGAAGAAAGAAACCCATCTATAAAAAAGAACAACCTCAACTATGAGCGACCACCAAACAACACCCAAATTCGAAAAGTTTCATCCTTTGTAATTAAAATCATAAAGAACCCACGGTTAGGAATAACCTCAATTTCTCCTTTTGGAGCTGACGTAACAAACTAATGCTTGTTGGGTATTTTGGTTTGACACTACTTCACACCCAAAACGACGTCTGAGTGAAACTTGGGGATGAGAGTCTTCTTTCGTTTCTCGAGGTTGAGGGTGAAGTAAGACCAAGCTCATGGGCTTATTATGCTAGGTCGGAACAAGTTGATAAGATGCCCCCTTTTTTCGCCCCCATGTCGCCACACGGGGCACATGGGGACGTAAAGTAAAAAGGAAAGAGAGGGATGGGCTTTCTCTCGCTTTTGGCATTGCGGACCTCCCACCGGGGGCCCGCACGACGGGCTATTAGCTCACACGACGGGCTATTAGCTCAGCGGTAGAGCGCGTCCCTGATAATTGCGTCGTTGTGCCGCATCTACTACCTTGAATGAAGGTTGGTTCTGTAAATTGAGAATGGAATCATTTGTATAAAGTTTTGATACCATTTAAATACTTCAACGTTTCAACATAAAATTAATTGACAATGAATTGAGTAACCGAGAATCTTCTAAACACTAATGATGTGGGTATCATATTTTCAACAAGGATGTCTTTTTTTTCTTTTCATTTTTCTCTTCTTTTATTATCCATAGACATAATTATCGATTTACAAAGATATGTTTCTGAATCAAATAATAATCCGTTCAGTATCGAAAGAGAAAGTCGCAATCTTGGTGAAATTTCTTTCAAAGGCATGATGTCGATGTTTTTATACAGACCTTGGTAATCAAGATATTCTATTGCATCTTGTAGTATTAAATATATTTCACACGACATCTTTCTGTTTTCTTGTAGATTTTCTCTACTCTAGGCTTTCGGCTACTCTTAAATTTGGATAACTAGTCTCACAAATCAGACATTCTCTTCTAATATTCTTACATGAAATAACTACAACCTCAGAATTGCAAATCAACAGCACATTGCACAAGAGGATTTATTCGCATCAGAAGCAATAGTAAAAGGCCCCAACTGAAAAAGAAAACAGATGAGCTCCCAGAAACTCAAAGGATAGAGTAGTTACCAAAGTCTGGCTTTTTGTCAAAAGTTTCTCACATAATCCAGGATAGTTCCTAGGCTTCCACCTAGTCTCACTTTGATACTGTATGGAGCAAATACATATTCACATGTAACTATCAAATCTAAAACTGTTTCAGCAAAATGACAAGTGGAATGAAGCTTGCATCTACAAGGATATCGCATTGAAGAGGCATCTTTTAAAAGAAAAAAGGTGACGGTGGCTCGATGGAACCAACATTTACACAGGAACTACAATAAGTATGCTGTGAAGTCAAACTTAGCATCAAAGTTTCCATAACTCTGAACAAATGACACAAGCACTACTGGAGGATAGGATGCTGCATACAAGAGCGAGGAACTATGCTTCAAAATGTCCAGTGTAAGTAGGAGAGTATTTATCAAATTACAAGGAGTATTAAACATTCATCGTGCTTCTCAGCTATTTGGCTTGGATCTTGCACTTTCATTTGTTTTGTCTGGGTTCTATCCCTGGTGAGAGCTAAAACCGTGAAAGGTTTAGGGCGTTGGGGTTGGTTTTGGGGTCGGGTTAGGGCTTAGGGGTTGGGTTTTAGGGGTGGTGGGGTCGGGGGTTCTGGGGGTTCGGTTTTAGGGTTGGGGGTTAGGGTTCGGGTTAGGGTTTAGGGTTTAGGGTATTGGGTTAGGGTTTAGGGTTTAGGGTTTAGGGTTTAGGGTTTAGGGTTTAGGGTTAGGGTTTAGGGTTTAGGGTTAGGGTTTAG
>LIEC01000124.1:0-11210 GCA_001925005.1 Drosera capensis
CAGGCACTATAACATGAACCGAATCAGATTAGTGTGGTCTCGTATATGGAATGTTCTCTCAGACTTCTTTGTATCAGTTGGTTTGTCAGAGAATCTGTCAGTTGCAATCTTTGTCATGGATTCTCTGCGGCAGCTTGCTATGAAATTCCTAGAGCGTGAAGAACTTGCGAATTACAATTTTCAAAATGAATTTTTGAGGCCATTTGTCATTGTCATGCAGAAAAGCATCTCTGCTGAAATCAGGGAATTGATTGTCCGTTGCATTTCACAGATGGTCCTCAGCCGTGTTAACAATGTCAAATCTGGCTGGAAAAGCGTTTTTATGGTGAGTCGTTTGCTCCAGGTGTTGACATTTGGTTCATGGTTAAACTAATGATAGTGCAATTGTGCGAACTCTGCTATCTATAGATTCTGGTTGTGGCATCATTTGTGTTCCTAGATGTTGGATTTTCACCTTTTTAAGGCATATGTTGCTCAATGGTGACCACCGTCTGTGGGAATTTTGTTTGGACTGTTTATTGTCTTAGGTTATATTTTCTTGTGGAGTACAGAAATTTGCCTGAATTTTGAAAGGCGGAATTTCAGTTACTTTTGCAACTTGCCGAATATGGAGATTGACATACATCCAAGGCATTATTTGGAAGAAGGCAAAATGGAAATTCCTCTTCTTTTCCTTTAGTTGTTAAACTTGATTGAATAGCCTACGTAGGAGGATGAAGTTTGAGAAAGATTTGATGGTTTCTTAAATGACATGTTTTTTTTTATTGCTATTCAGTATGATCAGCGTATAAGTCACTCTGCCGTATGTTAATCATACAATGTTTTTTTTCAGGTCTTCACAGCTGCTGCAGCTGATGAGCGTAAGAGTGTTGTCTTATTGGCCTTTGAGACCATGGAGAAAATAGTCAGAGAATATTTCCCCTACATAACAGAGACGGAATCAATGACTTTCACAGATTGTGTCCATTGTCTCATCACCTTCACAAGCAGTCGGTTCAACAGTGATGTTAGCCTCAATGCTATAGCATTCCTTCGGTTTTGTGCATTAAAACTTGCAGAAGGGGGATTAGTATCCAATGAGGATACCTCAAGCAACAATTCATACATGATGGTTCGCAATGAGGATGGTTTTGATAGACATGCTTTTACAAATAAAGATGAGAACATTGCCTTTTGGATGCCTCTGCTCACAGGTAAGAATCCTTAAATTCATTTGCTTTCGGTTTAGAGATCACCATTTACGGATATGGAGTATTAGTTCTTACACAAGCGGCACACTGTTTTTACACAATGTGTTAATTGTGTGGTGAAGAAGAGGTTCAAACCAATCAAGAACTTTCAGAAATTCATGGTGCAGAATGGTATATTGCTTTATCGAGGCCCTAACGTTTGGTGGTTGAAAGAGTATCCCCCTTTGTGGACATTCAAACTTAACTACTATTTTGTCTCTGTCTATCTCTCTTTGTTGTATGATCTTATGAAGCCATTTCACACATTCTTTATGTGACACTGCTTTCAGACTTCAGCATTCATTGTTTGTCCTAGATTACACTGTCATCATATGCCTGGAGTCATCTGATGTTCTGCTTGCATCTTTCATTGCTTTTCTCTTTGTATGACTTTCTTCATTGATTTTCCAGGGTTGTCGAAGCTGGCATCGGATCCCAGACTAGCTATTCGGAGAAGTTCTTTGGAAGTTCTCTTTAACATTCTTAAAGATCATGGCCATCTCTTTTCACGCCCTTTCTGGAAACTGGTTTTTGATGATGTGATCTTTCCCATATTCCATAGTGTTGATGGGAAAAATGAAAACAGGCTGAATGGTGATGACATATACCTCAACCCCAGTCACTTGTCTTTTCAAGGAAGTACATGGGATTCAGAAACCTCTACCGTGGCGGCAGATTGTCTTGTGGATTTGTTTACCACATTTTTTAGTGTGTTAAAACCTCAACTCAACGGCATCATATCCATATTCACTGGCTATATTAAGTGTCCTGGTCAAGCTCCTGCTAGAACAGGTGTAGCCGCATTGGAGCGATTGGCAAGTGAACTAGGTGGACAACTTTCTGAGGATGACTGGAGGGAGATTTTTCTCTCTTTAAAAGAAGCAGCTACAGAAACCATTCCAGGGTTTTTGAAAGTTATGAGAACTATGGATGATGTAGAATTCCATGATGGCATTCCACTCTATAATGATTTCGATGTATCTTCTGAACATGAGGTGAACAGTGTTGATGTGGAGGATGATAATTTACAGACTGCGGCTTATGTGGTATCAAGAATGAAGAGTCACATTGCTGTCCAGTTAATCGTCATGCAGGTTAGCTTCCTCGTCCTTTTCTTCTTCTCTTGAACCCTCACTGCTCACCCCGAAAAGCATAAAAGGAAAAATTAAATTAAAAGGTATAAAGGGGTAACGTTTAAAGGTACTAACAGTGTTATATACTTATCAGTATGCATCCACATGATTTTTGCAAATTGCCTGAGCTCTTCCGCTCAAATAGAAATTAATCCGGAATAGAAGAAGCACCTTCAGAAATACACTACAGTAAATGCTGAATACTTTTTTCGCAAAAACTTGCATTACAGTTTCGCTTGCTGATCAAGTCAGGCCAATGGTTGGTTTTTTTGGTTGAATTTTATTTATTTATTTATTTATTTATTCCCCATTTCATGTTTGTACAAGTTGCTCTGTGGTAAATAAAATGCTGGTACGGCTCTGCAGAAGGATGTGTGGCATCAATGTGGGAATCACGAAATAAATCGTTGTTTTGAAAGAGGTTGCTGATGCACATTCCAAGTGTCCTATATTTTACTTTTATTCATCTTCTTCTTCTTCAGGTTGTTATGGATTTGTACAAGCGACATCAAGAAATCTTGTCAGCAGCTACCTTTCGGATTGTTGTAGACATATTTTCAACGATCTCTTCTCATGCCAATCAATTGAACTCAGAATACAGTTTGCTCCGAAAGCTGAGAAAGGCAGCCTCAGCCCTGGAGCTCTCAGATCCACCTGTAGTTCATTTCGAGAATGAGTCATACCAAAATCACCTCAACTTTCTTCAGGATCTGCTCGTTGATAACGGGCTGAAGTCCAAAGGTTTGGACGTGGAAGCAGAGCTTGTGGATGTTTGTGAAAAAATATTGCAGATTTACCTCGACTGTGCTGGGATCCGATCCTTGAAACAGAAACCAGTTGTTCAGCCAGTGGTGCACTGGATTCTTCCATTAGGCTCGGCCAAAAAGGAAGAATTAGCAGCTCGGACTTCTTTGCTTCTATCTGCACTCCGTGCTTTGAGTAGCTTAGAGAAACATGCGTTTAAAAGGCATATTTCTAAGTTCTTCCCCTTGTTGGTTGATCTAGTGAAAAGCGAGCACAGTTCTGGGGAGGTTCCTGGTGTGTTGAGTGATATGTTTGAATCTTGTATTGGTCCTATAGTTTTGGAATCATGATTGACGCCTTATTCCTTTTCAATTATTGTAATTTATGACTTCGTTGGCCTGGCCGGTGCTCTTGCTCACTGGCCATCAATTTTTGTAGAATTGTACTGGTACAAGATTTGTGAATGTAGAAAGAATCTGTTTTACAGGAAATACAGTATGCTCAGACTTGAAAGAACAAATTATTTCTGATGTTCCTATGTTTCGATGCGTCGGTGTTTGTTAACGACTTCTGGTTGATAAAGGTCAACATCAGAATTGCTAAAAACGAGATACTTGTTGATTAAATAGTGTTGCATCTGTAACACGAGCATGACAACAATGTGCTTTTTTTCGTTGTTATTGTTTGGCCAGAGTGACACTAAACTTCATAGTCAACAATTCCAACTTATGGCTATCGAATCGAATTTGCTGCTTTTAGCATGATATTCACGACGTTGACCTTAAAAACTGTTGATACTATCAAATTTTCACTAAACCCAACTTAGATCAAGGAAAACAACAACGTTAAGCACATGTTTTACGTGAATTGGAGGCAGATAGATTAAGGACCGTATACTACGCCTATTATCTTAGCAACCTCATGAGTCATATCATTAACTAAATCAACACCTGCTTGATTTACGTGGATTCAGTCACTAAATTTAAGATAATAGACAAGATGAATAACAGTTTCATTTAATAATGGTTTTATATAACTTATTACGAAACAAACATCTGTTACATACGACTGGAAACATTTGACATCTCATCAAAATTTATCCAAGAAAAATATTATTACAGATAGGAAATGATGATGCAGGATGCTTAATCTTAATTATGGAACTGTATATAATATGATTGGATATTTAAACGGAGTAAGGATGTATAGCTGCTCTGGGTTGAGCAAAATAGAAAAGATCAACATGGAATTGAAGTAGCTACTTGTACAGTATATATTAAGGATCACATGTCTGCATACAGTATTTATGAAGCTAGTATTGCCTCTTTTTTTAATCAAGATTAGTAAAGCCCTTAATAAGATTACTGCCGTTTCAAAAATGAAATAGCCATTGACCCTTAATTTTAATCCAGCTATTAAAATCATTATGACAGAGTCGTTGATGCTATACATAGAGCTGATTAGCTGGTGGTGACCTCCTAATTATGCTAATTTTAACACGCAAATCATGCACTTAAAATTGCACTACTCTCCATAGCTTATCTGACACAGGAATCGCACACAGGCGCTATTGTTTGATTCTGCATTTCACATAATAAAAAGATGATCCATATGAACGATCAGTCCAGTAAAATTGGTTTACAAGGATTCGATGATAATGGCGACGACTAGGATGATACCGGACGAAGATAAGATGGACAATGAAAACATGGAAATTTAACATTACAGAGAACTTCTCTGGCCAACAGCTGATGATACAGTCCATGAGATATATATAGCCTTTAGCTGCTTCTAATTTTCTAAATTCTAATGTTCACTCACCCTCTGAATCTTTAAGCAAATCTTAAACTTGATGCAAAATTGCAAGAGGTCCACTGATCACAGTTAATGTTGATATTCTCACTGATTATGGTCCCGATGATATATCAACTTGATATGTTAGCCTTTTCGATCCGTCTAGGTCGGCTCCTGATTCAAATTGATCCATAGGAGAATACAAACGAACGACTAAGATCGCGTTATTAATCATAGGTGTCGACTGAGTATCTGGATATTCTGGCTAGCTGCTTGACTTGAGTAGTTCAGTTTCTTCTGAAAGCTATTGTCCCAAACTGTGATTAGTTCCACAGTCCACACTATACTTTGATTCTTTTCAAGAACCTGATATCGAGTTGCAAGATTGTGCGTGTGCACTCAATAGGTTAACAATTGTTTTTAAATGTACACTTGAATAAAGATTTGACGAAATAATAGATAATCTCCCGAGAACTTCTGTCATAGACAACATTTGTATCATTGAAGTGGAAAATATTAGATATCAAATGGCATTGACTACTGCTTACGAGTATATGACAAGAGTTTCATCAGTCTATCATCGTCCTACGATTGCTATGAGTATGGGATTCATTAGGATCATTATAGTGGTCGACATTGTAGATAAATATCAGCTTGACAGTATTAATTTGTGAGTCAGCAAATTCCTGCTAGCTTGGTAGGAAATAGGAAACCATAGCTGTACAAGGCTAAAATATGTCTTCAAGCTTACAGTTTCTTAGTCAAACTAAAACACGGCCATGTGCAACATACTCACGTAATCCCGCTAAGTGGTGTTAGTAAGTTCTTTCAAGATATATTCGTATACAAGACTATAACTAATTATCGAATATGCGTGCTTCAGATGATAACATTGATGTGCAAACATGTTCAACCCATATCGTTTCTTTTGAGATAGACACCATGGTGAGACCTTAACAAACCACTTGCACGTCTCATCTGTCATTAATCAATCTTAGAGAAAATAAATATTACCTTAAACCAAATGATCAAATGAAATTTAATGTTACACCTGATAAGAATACTTCTACTCCTTGCTTTGCCTACACGACCCATCAGCAGTGGTCCAACACGCTCGACTCTTTCTCAGTTTTTTCTTTATTATTTGTCCTTTCCTAAATTTTTCCTCCTTGTTTTATAATTATTGTTTTTCTGTCGATGGTGATCAATACAACTGTTACGAGAATCCATCAATGATCATTCGTCCAGTGGATCATGACTGCCTCGCACCGGAAAAGGAAAATAAACAAGCAACAACACTAAACACAATTAAAATTTCCGTCCAGCAAGGAAATTAATTGAAATTGATACCAAAAAATCATTAACATAACCTTTGACGTAAAGTTTTGATTTCAGAGGTCAAAACATTTTCGACTAACGTATATGAAATATTCCTTTATCCCATAAAAAATATAATAATTTAATTGTGTACATATATATCAAGATGAACTTTCATCTGTCTCGCGGGATGTTTTTTTTGTAAAATTTTCGTGAAACATCAATGATATTTTTTGTTATATACGTGATATAATCTAGGCCAAAAACTTTCATTTTTTATGTATTCTAATGATAAATCGAAACTCACCAAAATACGTATTGAATAGTATCAAAAGTCAATATTACTCTCGGATGCAATATATACGTATTCTATATTATTCTATATGGATGAATACAAATCTCGTTTTCATAACAAATCACGTTCAATCGTCCCGCAACATGTATTAGGGTGAAATACGTAACATACCAAACCATTAATGCTTCATAATAAATTTATAAAAAACTATATTTGATCATCGTTGTATACGTGTCAAATTTTGCATCGACATACTCGTCAAGTCAATCCGTTGTATTCTTTCTAATACGGAGGGGTATATTTTTCATGGACGAAAAGACTATCATGTTAAATAATCAACTCTATAAAAAAACACATGAACTTTTTATGATACTCTAGGACTGTGTTGACACGTCACAAATCAAGTGCCAAATTAAAGGTACTGCTTCTATCCGATGATTAACAAGCAATGATTTGATATTTGTCCATTATTAACATGTATTTCGAGAATATTGTTTCTAGTCTTACAAATGTTAGAACAAAATTATGTTATTAATTTAATATTAAAACAAGAAGGTATCATTTTGGATATTTATTTTTAAGAATTCAATTTAATTTTCATAGGGTATCACCACCCCTTTCCCATCCGGTGTTCTCCCCCTCTCGTGTCTCCCTCTCATGTCCAGATCCGATCTCTCCGCCCACCGTCGCAGCCCCAACGCACAGACCTGAGACAACATCAATCCCACAACACTCAACAATAGAAAACAACGATCTACGAATCCGATCACTTACTGAAAGATCAGGTATGTAATTGGAGAAATGAGACACGTCCTCGAGCACATAACCACTCACGATCTTCCTCCTCTCCTCCTCCACCTGCTCACCACTAACAGCACCAATCGCCCCGTCCATAACATCAGAGTTGTTAGAAGCAGAAGCACGAATCCTAATCGGAGAAGTCCTGAAACAAGATCCTGTAATAGAAACTGACCGGATATGATGGATTCGAGACAATATCAATCACTGCAGCTAGTTGCCTTTCTGACTTTGAAGAAGAGATGATATGTTCATTTGTTTGGGGTTGTGATGAAGATGATGATGGGGTTGGATTGATTGGTGCAATAAGTTTCTGTTAATGGGTGTGATTTTTTATGCTTTTGGTTTGTTTTTGGGGTTTAATTATGTGGATTTGATGGTGTTTTGTAATCTCGATCCGATTTCGATTTATATATTATATTATTTAGTTTTATAGATATATTATTTGAAATGAGGTGATATATTATGAAAATTTATGAAATTTAATGGTATTTTTTTGAAATAAAATATTTCTAGTGTTATTTTTTAGATATTTTTTTACAACAATCATAAAATTTTATGATATTTTCATTAAAAATAATATTTAATCATCCTAAAATATTAGTTAAAATTCACATCAACAAATCCATATTATCAAACAATTACAACCAACTATATTAAGACAGAGATAATACATACTTGTCTCATTATTTTCGTCTTATTATTTTTAAATTCCATTTGTCTCATTTTAATTAAAATATTTTGAATTGGTACAGAATTTCATTTATATGTTGAATTTGTATGGATTTTGATGAAGAAATAATCATCAAAGTTTTATTTATTTATTTTTAAACTGATAAAAAATATTTCAAATATTAATTAAATATTCATAAATTTATATTTATTTCATTTCTCAATTAATTTTAATTCTCAACCTATAATTTTGTCTCGTCATAGTTTTTATAATTCAAAACCATATAAGATTTTTAAACATAAAAATATTATAATAATTTTGAAGGATCGACTATTTGTTTCTCAAATTCGAGTCTATACTACTAGGTTCAAATTTACATCAATTCACGTCTACGTAGTCATTGCAAAAATTCAAAAAAGAAAAGAAAAAGACAACGCAGTTCGTTCCTCCCACAACGCGTAGCACGTGCCGCACCCATTCCCATTTCCTATAAATCCGCTCTCCCTCTCTCACTCTCCATCATCACAACACACAACCCCAACTAACAAAAAACAAAGCAATCACCCCTTCTCTCTCTCTCTCCTCTCTCCTCAATTCAACACCTGCCAGCTCCTCCTCTCCCCTCCTCCGTCCCCGGCCGACCCCAAAATGTTTCCCCGGCAGCGACCATTCCCCACCCAATCCGCCGCCACCCCTTCATCGGAGAAGATGAAGCCGAATCCGAACCCTAAGGCAGCGGCGGTGGAAGCGGTGGTGCCGTTTCCGCTGTACCTAGCGAACGGCGTCTTCCTCACCTTATTCTTCTCCGTCGTATACTTTCTCTTGATCCGGTGGCGCGAGAAGATCAGGAACTCCACCCCTCTCCACGTCGTCACCGTCTCAGAGATCGCCGCCATGGTTGCCTTTTTGGCTTCCTTCGTGTACCTCATCGGCTTCTTCGGGGTCGATTTTCTGCATTCCTTTATCCCGTCTCGATCCGATCTCTGGGCCTCCGACGACGAAGATGACAATACTAACACCAACACCACAAAAACCATGAATGCCAAGCCAATAATCAAGCCAATCGATGCCGGCAATCGTGGTTTCTCGACCCCGCCTCTGCCACCGGTGGCGAAGCAGCCGAAGAAGGTGGAGGATGATGTTCTGAGCCTGGACGACGAGGATGTGGTGAAATCTGTTGCCTCGGGTGCTGTCCCTTCGTATTCCCTGGAATCGAAGCTGGGGAACTGTTACAGGGCGGCGAAGATCAGGCGCGAGGCGCTGCAGAGGGTTTCGGGGAGGTCAATCGAGGGGCTTCCCTTGGACGGGTTCGATTACGAGTCAATATTGGGGCAGTGCTGTGAGATGCCGGTTGGGTTTGTTCAGATTCCGGTGGGGATTGCCGGGCCGCTGTTGCTGGACGGGAAGGAGTATTCGGTCCCCATGGCGACGACTGAGGGGTGTTTGGTTGCGAGTACTAATAGAGGGTGTAAGGCCATTCATATTTCCGGTGGCGCAACGAGTGTGATCTTGAGGGACGGGATGACGAGGGCGCCCGTGGTGAGGTTTGGGTCGGCGAGGCGGGCTGCTGATTTGAAGTTCTTCCTTGAGGATCCTGAGAACTTTGATACACTCTCGGTCGTTTTCAACAGGTTTGTTGATCTTGACTCATTCAAATGAATTTGACATTTGAGTGTGGACTTGTGATATGGGTTGATGGTTGGTTATGGTAGCTGTCAAATTGGAATATAGAATGAATGAGAAGGAGAAACGGTATAAATTTGATTAGATCTGCATATTCAATTCTATGAAAGTTGAATCCTAATAAACTCATGAAAATAATATTCGTATGGACTGAGTTAGCACAGAGAAAATTTTTTGTTCTTTAATCGAGTTTGGTGGCGAGGAAAAAATACTCTTGTTGTGAAACTTATGAGTCATGACAACAAGTCACTGGATTTTTTGTTGGAGCTGTATATTATATTCGGAACATGATAACGATGGTCAAATAGGTGTGACTAACGGAAAATTTGTAGGAGTTGTTTGATTGTCGTGCACTTTGAGATTTAGCATGATGTAATATGATGATGTCCTGTTATTGATGTTATAGAACCATGATTTGCAGGTCTAGCCGGTTTGCAAAGCTTCAGGATATCAAGTGCGGGATCGCTGGGAAGAATCTATACATGAGGTTCACTTGCAGTACTGGTGATGCCATGGGGATGAATATGGTCTCAAAGGGTGTCCAAAATGTTCTTGATTTTCTCCAATCCGATTTCCCTGACATGGATGTCATTGGCATCTCTGGTGAGTCCCTGCCTCCTCAGCCTATGTTGTTCAGTGTTAAGGCATATAGCAAACGCCTGCTATTCTTCACAGCGCTGGTGTACTAAATAATCTTCAACTTTTGATGATGTCCAGGCAACTATTGCTCTGATAAAAAACCAGCCGCGGTGAACTGGATCGAAGGCAGAGGCAAGTCTGTGGTTTGTGAAGCTATCATTACGGAAGAAGTGGTCAAGAAGGTGCTGAAGACAGATGTTGCTTCCCTTGTGGAGCTCAACATGCTCAAGAATCTTGCAGGGTCTGCCATGGCAGGTGCTCTTGGTGGCTTCAATGCTCATGCTGCCAACATTGTATCAGCAGTCTTCATAGCCACCGGCCAAGACCCAGCACAGAACGTGGAAAGCTCTCACTGCATAACCATGATGGAAGCTGTTAATGGTGGCAAGGACCTCCACATTTCTGTAACCATGCCATCTATTGAGGTCGGAACTGTGGGTGGCGGCACCCAGCTTGCTTCTCAATCTGCCTGCCTCAACCTCCTCGGTGTCAAGGGCGCAAGCAGGGAAGCTCCTGGGGATAATGCAAGGATGTTGGCTACCATAGTTGCTGGCTCAGTTCTCGCCGGGGAACTATCTCTGATGTCTGCCATCTCAGCCGGACAGCTTGTAAAGAGCCACATGAAGTACAACCGATCGAATAGAGATTTAGCTCAAGTTGCTTCTTCTTAAACATGGTTCATAACAAAAGGGTGGATTTCTCAGAGGCTGTATTAAGGGTACAGGGGTCGGAATCTGGAAGGTGACATGGAAGAACAAAGAGCCATTCGGAGACGGGGAGAGGAACTGTGTTGTATGCTGATCAGTAAGACACTGTAATAAGATCATTCTTTTTTTTTCCCCTTCTTTTTCTTTTTTCTACAATTGAATGGCAGGCTGCAAATTGTGTTTAGAGGGGGGGGGGGG